>JADDOH010009304.1:0-85342 GCA_016648135.1 Agrypnia vestita
TAATACATCATTCAATGATTTCCCAGTATGGGTTTTTGAACGTGCGTCGAGTACAATTCGCGGCATTGGCTTATCTGGGCGTGTGACGGCATGATGCGGTATGTAATAACCCTGGTTTGAGACATCGATTGCGGTAATCTCAGTTAAATACTCCTTTTCAATGTATTCGTTTACTACGTTATTATAATTTTCACGAAGTTTTGGTTCTTGTTTGAATTTCTTCTCTAGAGCGATAAGTCGGCGATACGCAGTATTTCGTGAATTACCTAATTCCTTTGAATCTCCACGAAAAGGTAATGCGACCGAGTAACGTCCAGCCTCATCTCTATTTACAGATGCGCTGTATAACCTTTCGCAGGTCGTCTCCTCGGGGCTCAGGAACTGCCTAGTTGGAATCTCTTCTAGATGCCAAAAACTTTGCAGAGAAGTCTGTAAATCACCATCATTTAGAGATAGAAGAGTTAAAGTAGAATCTTCCCTTTTGGGATTTTCCATAGACATCTCGCCCATTATGATGTAGCCTAAAGTCGTTTCTAACAACGGCGGAGCGGGAGAGGGTGCGTTTATTCGACCACCTAATATAAGATACGGGAATAATTCTGCACCTAAAACTAAATCGATCGGCTTCGGTATATTCCAATCCGTGTCAGCGAGTTGAACATTTTTTAAATAAGCCAGATTTGCCGTGTCAATGTATTGCACAGGTAGGTTATTGGTGATTTTGTCAACAACCAAAGCCTGGATATTATAAGTCTGTGAATTTACTCGTGATTGTATGATGAAATTAGTGTATCCTTTTATTGGACGCGAGCTATTGCCTACACCCTTGAGGACCGCATTGTAAAGCGGCGAGATTTTTAAATTTAACTCATCACAGCACGCTACTGTGAGCAAATGATTTTGCGATGCACTATCAATTAGACATCGTATTAACCGTTTTTCATTTTGATTTTTGTAAGCTAATACTTGGGCCGTCGACAATAAAATATTAGCACTAGGCGAATAAGATTTTGACTGGTTTCGCGCGGTAACCAGTGATATAGATGCTACTGGATGCGCATCATCTCGATTATTATCTTCAAAATGAAGAAGCGTATTATGACGTTTATTGCATTTTTTGCAATTACGCGTTGATTTGCAATTTTTTATAATGTGCGAGTAACTTAGACAGTTAATACAACCATTTTTGGTCTTTATGAAATTAAAGCGTTCGTTGATCGGCATGCCTTTGTACTTTGGACATTCGTACAAATGTTTATGATCTTCTCTCAAACATAATAAGCAATTATTTCCAGTACTTTTAGTCAAGAAAGATTTGTAAGTCTTATTTTTATTTAAATTATTTTGACCATATCGAACAGAAGCGGTGTTGCTAGTAGTTGTACGTTCTAAAATTTTCACCTGACTCCGTAAAAATTCTACCAGATCTTGGTAAGCGGGAATTTCCTTTTCACGTTGCGTCATCTCGAACATTTGTGAAGTTTGGCTATCCAATTTCGATAACGCGGAATACAAAAGAATGAAGTCTGTTAGATCTTCGATTCCCAGCTGTTTCAAAGCGGAAACGGACGCAGAGTATTTCTCAATAAACGCGTTTAAGCCACCAGCGGTGTTGACATATTTTATTTCGAAAATATTTTTTAAGTAATAACAACCCAACGCCCTTCTATCCTGATATTTTTGTACGAGGCTATTCCATAAAGAATTGTAATTTTCTCCCGTAGGAAGTACCCCTGATGTCAAATAAAGAGCGCCGTGCGATAATTTTGAAATTAAATATTGCATTTTCTGTGATTGCGTTAATAGTTTATTTTGATGAATGTTGGCCTTAAACGTTTCATAAAAAATGGGCCAGTTCTCCTGGTTGCCATCAAATGACGGAATTTGAATAGCCGGCAACTTCATTGGACTATCCAATACAGGAGCCTCTTGCAACTTTGTTTCCGAAAGTTGGGATTTTTTAAATTTGATATGAGAGATGGTCCCATCAAATGCAATAAGTTTTTGATAATCCGGTACAAAGTCAGGATTCAATTCTAAATTCAATATATTTATTTCATCTGAAACGGCGGTGAACTGCGTTTTTGTTTCATCAATCGTTTGTATGTCTGCCAAGAATGACTCTGTCGTCCTTGTATTCTCAGACGAAATCCGTTTTGATTTTTCGTACATCATGTTTACGTGAGCGAAAACAGCGTCCCGTTTTGCTTCTAAAGATTTCAATCTATTTATCTGCGACATTTTGAATATTTTTTATCGGGAGGTACTTCAGTGATCTAACAATAAGTTCGTATTTATTCTAAAATACTCACTTGTGAAATGTTATTTGTTATGTTATGTTATGTTAAAATTGTTATTTAATATGTTTGAATACCGAATTTATTTAATATTTTATTCGAAATAAACAATTCTATAACTTTGTTACAAGTGCAAAGTATCCGTGCGTGAATAACACTGTCAAGTAAAAGTAGCTGAAAAAATATTAAACGATATTTATATCGACAAATATCACGCTGCGTAATTATTTCACTGAACAAATATTATGAAAATTGCGATAATGGAGTTGCTCAATACGATATAGTCGGATGTATGAATATATTAATTCGTTCGTTCGACCTTTGTATATGGATCGATCTCCGGTCGAAGGTACCAAAATTATATGGTGAGGCGGTTAGGTTATGGTTTAAATGGTGCGCTTTGAGCGTCCAACTATACGGAAACTTCCAAGGGGCAAGCAAGATGTCCAATACGTAGCGAAAGGCCCGTAACTGAGAAAACATGCAAGACACTTACCTCCTGGTTATCTTCGATTTATTGAACTGCGACCTGATGAAATGCGATTGAGTGGACTGTAGATGCGGGTGGCCGTCTTCACCAATAATGTAAACAAATCCACTGCGAAGAACGGATTTGAAAAGGCGGTTTTAAGATCGAACGACAAATTGAGGTTATTGCGGAACGTGCGTAAAAAATGTCACACGGCGGCGATGGCGAACGAGTATGTACTCACAGCGGCGGTCCAATATGTACTACTGCCGGCCCTGCTGGGTCTCGCGTCATTGGCGGAGACAGGTAACGCGGCTTGCCTAATTTCTCAATGAAAGGCGTTCGCTATACATTCCAAATATAGATATGGCCCGACCAGGTACTCATATTATTATTTTAATGTGAAATGTCAGTAATTTATTTTAAATTAGCTTAATTTGACTACCGAAAAAGTTCTTGCATTCAAAATACTAGTTGCTTCGGATCTCGCAAAAAAAACCAATGTAGCATGTTTTTAAAGCATGTGTGTTAATAATATATTATATTTATTTGTTATCTGTTATTTTTATGGAACTCAAAAAAACATTTCAATTAGAGTTGTTTTTTTTATCCCAAGACACGAATTTTAGCGTAAAATCGTATTTTATAAATTATTATGTGGGATACGTAAAATATAACAATTTATGTATAATAGGCCTGCATATTTACGCAATGCAGCAGTGAGTTTTATTGAATAACATCTCCACTCATTATTCCTCCTTTATATTGCTCGGCTTTAAATTATGAAAACATTAAAATGTACTTTTTTCTACTACTAGCTTACGCGCGCAACCTTAGCATATAGATATATGTCGTCGCGGACTTTTTTATAGAACTTTTTAAGTTCTACATCTTATCTATGCAAAGTATTGAAATATCTCTTACCGTTCAGGCAGCGTTCGTAAAAAATGCATCGCTCGACCATTTTTTCGTCGTAAAATAGGGCACCAAAAAAAGCCCTTTTATTTTAACAGGATAATATATTGCCTATGTTTACTCTGTTTATGTTTACTGTGAAAGTCCATTCTAAATGTTGGTCAGAGAATTTTTGAAATCGGATGAATAGTTTCGGAGATTACCTCCTACATCCAATCTTATAACCTTTACCTCTTCATATATTCGTATAGATATGTATTCTACTAAATAGTTAAAAAATGTTTGCAGAGCACACTAAATTAACTTAAATTTAATACCTAGTTCCTGTGCAAAATGTGAAAACTAAAGATAAAAATAACCCGCACCCACTTTACGATTATCGAATATGAATTCCCTAACATAAAACAAAAAAGAAGCCAATAAAAACATGGCTGCAAGAAGTAGAGCAACTCTACCGGTGAGGTAAGGGCTAAAAACTATATTTTAATTCAAAAAACAAATTGAGATAACAATACAATAATTGAATGGTAATTTAAGTTAAATAAAAGGCGTATATTTTGTCAACCCTGTTTGACCGAAAACCGGTGGCACATCCGATACCATAATGCCGCGGGGACCGGTAATAACCAGGGCTGAAGCAACGTCTTTTGGAACCCTTGCCTCAAAACAGTACAGAGCTGCATTGTTTTCTTGTCTTTTCTTACCGCTGCCAATCTCTCCCGTTATGTTGCCATAAATTGATCGATCTCCGGGCTTCAATTAAGGAAGTAACTAAAACGTGTTTAATTATATATGTTACGGTCAAATGGGAAGATAAATGTATACGTACCTACGTATTTAGGTATCTTGAATATGAAGTGGCAAACAACTGCAGTACTGCATAAATCTAATATAATAGGGATAACGGTGAACTTTTGATATCTTTGCATTTTAAATATGATTTTATTTTAACTTTGTAGCTACTACTACACACACAATATGCGTTATTATTTACTACTATAGTTTCGAGAAGAGCAGCCCCCCTCATCATCAGGCATAGTTAATAACTAACTTATATACAAAATTTATCAATCTATTCGGGCAGGTCAGGGAGGGGGTGTTTTTGGTCTATAACGGAAAAAGCTCTAGGAACGGTGAAGTGGACTGAAACGTGCTTTTATTCGTAAGTGTGTTTTCAGAATTTAATTTTTTTGAGATTTCAATGATTTCCAAATACGTCATTGTTCATTATCTATAAGAAACCGAGTAGAGTAGTTTCAATTTGTGACTATCGAAATAATGATTAGTATTAATAATGTGATTGGAAAATTCGGAGAAGTTGTTATCTTTTTATTTCATTTTATTTGGTGAACAAAAATGTTAGATAACAGTTAGAGTATGACATATACGAAATGATATATCATTAATAATTACCTACATATTCAAAAATTCTCATTGTGGTTTGGGTTAATTACTTCTATTACCTTATACAGAAAATATGTTTTGCTTCCCGATATAATATGTAAAGAAAAGGCCATAGGTTCTTTTAATTGCGAATTGTGCACATATTGGAATATTTAAAGCCTTATAAGTTAAACTTTTGATAATCGGCCAAATAATGAATTTTTCTATATGAAAACACCTCCATTAAATAGAAATTTTACTAATGAGTTCTGAAGTTAGAGAAATTCTTCATACTAAATGTTCAGTTTTGGTAAAGACCTTTAAAAATGTTTATATTAAAGTGTCGTTGAATCCGTATCGAAACAGGAAAACTAACTCGATTCAAACGATCTTATAATTCGTAATAAATAGTATTCTCAAAATTATGCGCTCGCCTTTTCTGGTTTGTATGGATCCATGAAGACTTGAATATACTGCTTTCTTTGCCCGCGTACTTCGCGGAAACTTGTATAAACCCCATAAGGGTTGAAGCTCTCCACATTTGGAATAATGGCTTCAATTAACAAATATTTAATGACTTCAATTAATTGTCTTGTTTGATTTTGTAAAAATAATGATGTGTTCGTGGAATTTGTTATATACATTTATTTATCTAATTTCAAACTTACGTAATTAAAAATAGGAATAAGTAGCTGGTCTGGGACAAGGATCTCTTGGTCACTGAGAAAGCTTATGGACCATAAATAGACAAATTAGTCCATTTTTGGAATTTTTTTGCTTGTTTTTTGTAGTTTGCAGGATAATCTATTAAGAACATTAACGACTCGTTATAAATCTATCTATATATATATATTAAATTATTTAAAAAATATATATTAAATTAAAATTATCTTATATTAAATTATTTTTGAAAAATTTTAAAAATGAATACATAAATTCCAGTATTGTTTTTTTTTTGTTTTACGATTTGCAAACTGAATTTGTTGAATTTTAATTTGGTGAATAAGGTTTGATTTTACTTATTTGGAAGCCAAATAAAATATGTATTTAAAAATACATTAACACCATTTATTACGTTTACTTAACATTAAAACTAATACATCAAATTTGTAATGCTTATAATAATAACATCAATTTAGTTACTTATTTTTATAAACTTACGAATTCAATCAATATTATATGTGTCACATCGAAAATACGCGAGTTTGGTGGAGGTGGCTGTGCGTGGGTGGGAGTGGGTGACGAAAATGTTCTTGCTAGCACATTGTTTTGTTATGGGAAGGCCGCAAGTGCTTCAGATTGTTTCAAAATAGGCGCGCAGACTGTGTCGGCGAGTCTAGACGGTTCCGGAAAAACCTGCTCTAGAAAGTTCTGGAAGGAGAAGGTTCTAGAAAATTCCCGAAATTTCTATAAAGTTCTAAACTGAGTGGCGGAATGTGTCGGTGTGTCTAGAAGGTTCCTGTACATTCAATAAATTTCTTGAAAGTTCTGAAAGGAGAATGTTCTAGAAGGTTCGCGAAAGTTCTATCCAAACAGTGTAATAAAAATCTACACGTGCGAAGCCGCGCGGGCACAGCTAGTTATATGTATACAGTATGTAGATATTTACATTAAGGTCTTTTTTTACTGTATTCTTATGAGAGAGAACTGCATTGTATCGATACTGGACGACCCTATTTAAGTTTAAAAACAGTTCATTTATATATTTATTTCAGATATTTTTGACTTTGTTTTCTGTCAGTCCTGTATAAATTTTGATTATACTCATAGATATAAAATAAAATGGAATAAAAATATGTTTATCTCAACTCTCAAATCTAAAATCTTGATTTGCTACTGGATGCTGTGCTGTGTCTTCTACGAGTATAGACGATTATGTTGGATTAATATCGAGATAAAGACGTATTCTCCGGGACATCAATATGTCATTTGATGGTATGTCACGTCTGCAGTGCGTGCATGTGCAGTGCCGCAGTGCCGTTAGTGCATTACGAGAGCCTCGCCACGAGATATGTCGCCGGTTATTTTATTTCATTTTTTACCCCGTATAATAATTATACACGTAGGCGAGTATTCGCGACGTACTCTCGGACGGTCTTTTTGCTACTTTTATTGCATCTGATGAGATGATTCATCTGTGACAGATGCAAGTGCAGGCTGCTGCTTCGCGTTTTCTACACTTTTTGTTCGATTAAATTGCGCACTTGTCCAAATCTATTAACATTATTATCGATTAGAAATTCGGGTATTTAAATAATTTTTTTAATCTATTATATATTCATTATTTAAAGCTTTAAGCTAGACAGGGGAAACTAAATTTGAAAAATATGTAACAAAAAATATGGCGTAAGTCTTGTTTTTTGACTTATAATTAGATAATTTAATGCCTCATATTTTGTGATGGAATAAACGTTGCGAGCTGAAAATAATCGCGATGAACTATAATCTGCAGCCGGAATACATTTTATAAACATCACGACGTCAGAACGCACTGTTCCATAGTTTTTGAAGCTTCGCATAAACAAAATTTTCACTTTATAATTAAGAACGTAAACTGGTGATCATATTCACAATTTTTAATCATCGATCCGATTAAAATCACAAAGAATTTTTTTTGTTATTTTACATGTTTGACCCTTTTTTCGTTTTGGGTCTGGGTTGAAGCACTGCTCCTGTTGACCTCTAGATGTCTCGTCTAGGTCCACACAGTATTTACTGTTTGTTAAACCTGCTTTCTCTAAGTGTTACTGGGGGAAATTAAATTTTAATAGAATTTTATTCAGATATCAATAACATAATAATAATAATATATAAGTAATAAGTGAACTACTTCATAGCGCTCTGGTAAACTGATCCAGTTTAGGACCTTTGGTATTGCATTGCGGACTCGAGTTCACATAATATGGAATATATGTGAATAATAAGCAATTATGTTGAGAATTCAATAATATAAGAGTAGCGTAGAAAAATAAAATGAACTGTTATTAGATTGATGGTAAAGGGAGTTTTTTTTAGAGAAATAGAACATTAAAATTATAAAATGAATAAAATACATAATATAATAAAATTATTAAACACACTTAAATCATTGTAGTTGCCATGGTATCTGCTTTATTGGAAAGATAATTTTACGCCATTAGTGTTTAAATATGTATGTTACAGTGAATCTGATTTTCTAGTGAGTCCATCACTCACTGGCATTTTAGAGAAAGTATATTCAAGGTCATTCTTATCATATTCAAAGAGTTTTTCACCAATAGAAATGAATACAATATTTTAACTTGCACTTACTAGTGAATTTATTGGTTTCCGTACTGTCAAAAATTAAATTTGACAAGTCTGAAATCCGTTTCCGTAAAAATCTATGCTTTTAAACGAACTTTTATTTATCCAAATTGAAACAACCGGGTCTTGAATAACAATTTAATAAGTCATTGCGTGAACAAGGTTCTTACTGCATTATTAATTTCTTCTGTGCAAATCAACATTATGTAGGTAACGGATATTATTAAAATAGTCATTTTGAAGTGTTGAAAGTTTCGTCTGCACCAATTCTTCATTATATGATTTTATAATAAGATTCTAATGGCACATAGACCTTGTTTTTCAAAATTTATTTTGCGTTTTGTGTCTCATTCTACACTAGTCTAGTCCAAAGTCATCACAAAGCGACAGTATTTCTAATTTTTATCCTTTGAGCGATAGCATATTCTCTATTCTGTGGCGATAGTTCTGTTTCTCGAACTGTCACACTTCTGGACTGGTCTTTGATATTCAATGATTAGTTTAAGGTAGGTAACTAAAACGTAATATATTTTTTAAAATTTTAATCGCGAACACTTACGAAATTCTGATCATCTTATAATTCAAAAGACAGTCGATTAAACTCATAAAAATGATACGGTGCGAGCGAGCTTCACGTCTGTCACCGACGTCGAGCCGAGTAATTTTGCGAACTTAAAAACCGCGCACTTTATGTTGTACGTCTACCACCCGTGCTTACACGTGCGCAAACAAGAAACGCAAACGACATTAGACACATTTTTGATAAAAAGATAGAAAATTGGAAATGCGGAAGAATCTGAATGAATTCAAACGTAAATGATGACTTAGAATCTCTTTGATTTTTGTATTTTTCGCATCGAGTGTTTGTTACTTGACGCACTTTTAAAGGTTCATTTAAAATTAATAATACCGGGTGTATATTTATTTATGTTTCTATATTTGTAATTACATTTATTACAACTTTGTTTACACCACTTTTTATTAGTTTTAAGAGTGGTGTAAACAAAATTATAATAAATTTATTTGTTAATAATATCGCCACAAAGTGAAAACCCGCCTTTGAAAGATGTATTCTTCAGTAAATTAACAAAATTAAGTTTTGATATTTTTGTCATAGTCTAGATTTGTATGGTTTATACAAAAAAAATGCATGAATATTATGCATTAAACAAATGCATTCATTTTAAAATGTGTTTTTTTTTCAATAATCCTCCATATACGGAATATTTGAAATCAATATTTAATATTTTTACTATTTTAAACAGAAGCTAAACGTTTGTGCTATGAAAACAGGGCTAACTTGGTGCTCTCCTGGAACGAGCCTCGAACGCCGACCATTCTAAATCTAGGTGAGTTTCTTAACCAACGGAGAAACAAGCTACGCACGAACTCATTACTTATAAACTGCTAGCAAAAAATGATCTTATAAATAAAAATGTCATTATAATTGGGTTCAATATCGGACTACAGCATTAGTAGAATGTTTCTTGCAACTATAAACGGTAGCGAACTAATCACATTCTTGGCTCGCTATACCTACCTACATACCTCCCAGGAGTCCCGGAGTCCCGGAGGTTTTTCAAAATTGGTTCTGCCGTCATTATTCCGGCATACCTGTTCCACACGCGACATTTAAAACATCGTTCTACGTGGGAAATAAAAACGCACCTTGAATTAAAAGTTTCGACAAGCTTTAATTAATTGCGAGCCGATAAAATAGCCATCGTCGTTTTCTAGGAAAGGAGACAGACGGGAATTTGAGTGTTTTATGGAAAATGTCGTTATTAATCCTTTACAGGCTCACCGACAGGTATCGCGCGCTTTTTACCCGCGCAAATTAAAATGCCGGAAACCGCCGCAGCGCGGGATGCCGTCTGCACGCAGCCGCACAACAATAGCTAGCTAGCACCATCTTTTTGTCTCGGGCGACTTGGCGAGATATGTATAGAGAAACCACCGCGCCGCGCCGAAGCGGGGATCAAACCGCATTGCCGGCAAATCGGTGCCTTTCCCGCTTTCTTCGCACACTCGACCGTTGCTCACTTTAAAGTTAAAATATCGAATCTGTCAATACCAGACTAGAATCCCATCACATGAGAAACTCGCTTTTACTGCGAAATTGCAGTCCCATTTCATTTCACATTACATCTCTCTTCGTAATATCTGCCTGTCACGTGGATTAGTTCTAGGCAGGTGTTTAGTTATTACGGACGGATTTGAGAAGTATCCATATAATATGATCGCTTTAAATTATATATTGGTGTCAATTATATATCGGATCTTTTATTGTAAATATGTATTTAACTAATATCCAAGAACACATTTTTATTGTGAAGTCACAATTTTTTCAGAACAAAGTTCTGTGAAATTTAAAACCAAATTTATTAATCAATTAGAAAGACATACAGAAAAATCAATCCGATCCAATCAACACCGATCCGGGGCAGGCGCGTTATTCCATTACACTATAGCGGCCTCGTACATTTCCGTGAATATATCGATATATTTTTTCATTGATTTGATTTTTCTATATGTCTTTCTAATTGATTAATAAATTTGGTTTTAAATTTCACAGAACTTTGTTCTGAAAAGTTGCAACTTCACAATAAGAATGTGTTCTTGAATATAATATATGTATGTGTGTTGTATCAAATGTGTCCAAAAATAAAAATGAATTAAAACGGTTAATTCTGGCGTCCCCTAGCGGCATTTGCACAAAGTAATTTGTGCCTACTTCTTCAGGAGGATACAACGTACACTGTATGCACCTAAGTTGTATCCTCCTGAGGAAGGGAACTTCGTTCCCGTATTAAGGGATGTATATCAAGTTGTGTTTTATTTAATTATTATATTATTATTATATAATTAAGTTAAATATCTTAAGATCTTTTCGATATTGACATATATGTTGCGTACGTAAGCTTCTAGTATTACATTTTCATTTTAATATTTCAAACCAGTTATAGAGATTTAACTGCATTGTAATCATGTAGGTAGGTACGTTAATCTTTTATATATTAAATCTTTAATAAAACATACTATTTTATGATGTTTTTCATACACTAAATTGACGTAAGGTTTATAAATATTAACAAATCATTATAAAACTATTATACTTTTATATTTTTTTATACATAACATCGAACTGTATACTTCTGTCTACATATATTGGAAATAAAAAACAAATATATAATTTTAATCAGTCACAGACCTGTTTAAAGGATTTACATTCGATATATATTTTTTGAAAGATATTTTTAGAAATAATTAAATAATTATTATTAGGCATTTAAAATTTTAATTAAATGGTACGTGATATTTTCGATTTTGAAGACGACGAATTAACTAGGCGACGCCGTTTCCACTGCGAATAACACGAAAATGTCATATGTTTTTCGACGGATTTTTTTTTAGTCAGTTAAAGTTTTTATTACAGCATTATGATAACCACCTGCCATTACCAAAAGTAACTGGGCAAAATTAAGAAGAAAAATAAATAAAAATATCAGCGTGAAATAAATTTGCTTTAGGCATTTATGCTAAAATATTCTGCACACTGCTGTAAATAGTATAGTTACTATAAAAGAATATCAAATTATATATTTTTTAAGTAAATACTTATATATATTTTTATAAATTTTTAAGTTAAAAAAACTAACCCATAAAAACCAAGTTTTTATTATACTCTTTTCTCATTGAATCAGGTTTCATGCCTACTGCACGCGTCGGGGTCATTACTTATTTGTATTGATTCCAATTTGAATTTCTAAAAATCCAAAATTATTTTTTTAAACAAAAATTTGTTAGATCATTTTTATAGTTGCCACGAGTCTGCCTGCAAAGTTTCAGCTCGATTGGATGACGGGAAAGGGGTTAAAAATCGATCCAAAGTTTTTCCGGCAGACAATAAACCGCAGACGCTACGAGTTAAAAGAAAGTTAGTAATAAATTTTATTTTGTACCATGATATACATATCTTCACGCTCGATAGCTAATAATGTAAATAAGAGATGCGAGATATATAGACACTAGTTGAGAGTAACATACTCTCTTCCCGTCTTGTATTTATGTTAACAATTGGTTTTACTTCGGTCGGTTTTAAAAGTGCCTCCAAGAATGTTTTGGCGTCAAACAGTTTGCAGTATTAAAAACTCGTTTACAAATCTTTTTTCAACACACATTAAAGCTGACAATTTTTATAAACATGTGATTTTCATTATTCAGTGTTTACGCATACGTACAAACTGCTAGGTACGTATCTGTATTGTAGCACTTGTAAATGTGTAGCACACGTGTTTACCTGTGCAAATACAATAAATTTCTAGACGGCTGAGGCGAGCACAAAGGCCCCGCAGACAGAAGTACGATAATAATTAATTAATGAACTTGTTCTCATATCATTTTTACATAATCACAGCCGCGGAGATTATAATAACGACTCGAGTCCGGCGATTATGGTTTTTCTTCGCGGTGGCCTAACGGAGTTCCGAAATACGAGGAAACGTTTTCTTCGTGTGAATTCGCCATTGTCGAAATGTTTCACGAAGTATTTCAAACGTATTTGTTGCACTTTTTGTATGTTTCATTCTCACGCTCAATCGGGGCCGTCGAGGGATATTTAAGGGCTCAGGTTGCAAAACTTTCCATACATCCTTATTACGTTTATTACGTTTTAGTAATTTTGATAATATTGGGACCAATTCAGTCGTCATAAGGATACAAATCTTAACATTTGACGGATGATTGTTAGTTTCGAAATATTCAAATACAAACATTACACGGACGTAAATATCTCGTGCTATTTTTGAGTGTTTGGATAGCAAAATTAATCATGCAAGTGATTTTTTGTGTAATGTGTAATGTGGTATCTATATCACACCCTTAACAATTATTATTGTCAATCGTCATAAATAGTTAACTTAACCAAGAACTCTGTACATTTCTCCCCTCAGGTTCACACAGATATATACATGATTTCTAATTTATCGTAAATCGAAATAAATTATGATAAACTTTTCGGATGACGCGGATATGAAAAAAAAATCTGAATCTAGAGAATGCTTGAAATACGCGACTTTATTCCCTGTGTAGCTTAATCTAGGAAAGTGATTAATATTTTCCTAATACTTTGGACTGTTCGTGATAATACTCAGCCTCCCTAAAACTGAAGCAGGAATTCTGAATCTCCCAGTTCTGACAGGCCGTAGAAATCTTTCACATTTTCAAAGAATCTCTTAAATCCATTGAAATAATTTGCATTCAACTAACACCTAAAAGTAACAGCTTGACAATAATGTAATCTGTTTAGCTGATGCGTTCTTAGTAAAACAATTTGACTTTCTTCATTTTCTCGTATTCAAAGATACTACCTGTGTAGCCCTTGGCTGTCACGCGGTGGGATCCTTGCATTTGCTATTTGATAAAGGATATAAAATCACTTTGAATAATTTGTCTCGATTTTACAACGTGGCTTAGACTCCACAGAGGTCGCGGTAGGTACTTAGAAATCACTTACGGCTACGTCCATTTTCAGTGTTACAGTGTTCAGGAGTGGACAAAGAAGTGCTTTATTACTATAATAATTATTTTTATCATATTTTAATTATTGTCACCCTTTCTTTAATGCATATTAAATGTACGAAGGCATATGTTTGGGAGGAAGTAATTCATGTTTCATGTGGAAAATTTTTATTTCGTACGTAGTTCCTGAATATTGAGGAGTTCGGTCGTCTGTATTATGCTATTCGCATCATGTGATGCCAGTACCGTATCTCGAAGACATCGAGCATATTTATTTATTTTCTTCGCAGAGTCTAAGCTTCCACTTTATATGGAAAATAACAGGAATTTAAGCAGACGTCATTTTACTCAAAATATTGTCATAAGTATAAAATAGGAATGGCTAGTCATACACATTCTGGCTCTGTCAATCTTACATGTTACCGCTCTTTCACGGTTCTTGATAATATCTTAATGAAAAACAATTTCATTTCAGCTCAAATAATAAATGATTATAATATTAAAATAAAGTACACTTTTAAAATAATTAGCTTAGTCTGATCAGGACTCGAGTTTCGTGACGTCCTTAGGGAGGACATTATTGGTGGTTTTGTTCCGTGAACGGGACGTCTATTGTTGGTTTTCGATTGTCTCACTGCGAACGAAAGTAGATTGGCTTTCCCGAAAAGGGTCAAAGGAATTATAGAAGCGTAGGTAAGTGCTTACTATAGTATAAGTTAGTTCAGTCTCCTAACGCACATTCACAAGTACTTTTTTTTAAAATGAATAATATATATATTTTTAACAATTTTGCGTACATGGAATAGTTTCATGTATAATCTTAATTTTTTATTTTATACTAGCTGTAGTTCATCAAAAATAAGTATTTATTTATCTGTATAAAAAAACAAAAGAAAATAAAAAAGAAAAAAGAAAGAAGAAAAGGGAAAAAAGAAAAAATTACACTAAAGAGGTGACGGACGTTACAAGAAGTTAGGACGGACGGACGGACGGACAGACAGACAATGAAATTATTATAAATTGGATATTTAGTAGTTACTTACAAATAAGTACGATGAAAGTAAAATGTGAAAATAAAATAATAATAATAATAACAACCAATAAGAGAATACAAAGACATTAAAAAATAATTGAGTAGCTTGTTGGTCTTGTGGTTAGGATACTCACCTCACTCCAGACTAACAAGTTAGTCTTATTTCCATAGCACAAGCGTTTAGCTTAGTTTGAAAATAGTAAGAATATTGATGTGACACGTATTCCGTGTTCGTATGTCTATTAAAAAAAATAGCTATTCGAAATTCGCTATCACGTAATTAAAACTAACCATTCTTTTGGCAATTATAAATTAAAACTTCTTCACTCGGTGTACCTTATAAAAAAATCATAGTGAACAAATTAGAAACCGTCGAATCCCAAAAAAAATAATATCACTTCCTTAACACTTTTGCCCCTACAGTGTATGTTCTCAATAACGACTAAATTAACCCCTCCCTCATTCATGCCCGCTCCACTAACCAAATAAGTTGAATATACTGTATTTAGATAAGATACCAATTAATTACACATGATTATGAAAGGATAATAACTAATTTGTAATACTGAGTTTTTTTTTTTTTTTTTAAAATAGAGATGTGAACACGGAATACGTGTCACATCAATATTCTTACTATTCTCAAACTAAGCTAAACGCTTGTGCCATGAAAATAGGACTAACTTGCTAGTCTGGAGTGAGGTTCGAACCCGCGACCTTTGGATCACGAGGCCAGTGTCCTAACCACAAGACCAACAAGCTATTCAGTTTACTAGTTAAGTTTAGTTTAGTGAAAATTAAAATAATCATATTGCACTACAAAGTAACAGCCATATCTATAAATTAATCCATATTTAAATATTATACATAAGTTATGTACATACATACGAGGTGTAATCGAAAAATACGCGAAAATTTTTAATTTCGTTGGCTGTATAAGTCTATTTTCATTTTTTGTTTGTTGAGATGGTACACAAGCCCTGACGTATCTTGTTGAGTATGTTAAATGCACATTATTGCTGGCTGTCGAAAACGTTACACATGTTTTGGTGCGCTCAGCGATTTTTTACTTATGAAAAAAATTAACAAAGATTTCGAAATTTGTGTCCAAAAACAACATGTTCAACGTGCGTCAGCCTCCGTATTTACCGGACAGGATCCTCTTAGATTTTTCAAAGTTTGCATTTTTTTCCAATATCTCTGACTTATTTTTTACAAAACGTTGAAATATCATTACAGTGACTTACATTGATTAGTAAAAATTCATTCGTTTCAATACAAGTTAAATAAAATGAAAAAAACCCTGCTAAAATTCCAATTGGAATTCGAAGGTTTTTATTATTTTATTTGACTTGTATTAAAGAAAATAAATTTGTCATATTAGATGCATGTTACTGTAATGATACTCCAACGTTTCACCAAAAATAAGTCAGAAATATTTTTAAAAAATGCAAACTTTGATATTGCATATCTCCATAACTATCAATGTCATGGTTGCTTTAACATTTTCGACTCATAATCAAGGCAGGAATATAGTCCTGCTAGGTTAATTATGTTTTTTAAATAACCCTGTATGAAGATTTTTGAGAAAAACGATGATTCCGCCTATTTTTGATCTAACCTCGTACATCGTCGATCAATCATGTTATTTGGGATGCTCGGGAAATTTTCTGCCGCTGCATTCGATGCGTTTTCATCTTTTGTTTGCCAAAATTGCAGTCTCTTGAGCGGTGGAAGGGTCTCATCGTGAGATATGGCTCCGAGCACTTTCGTATGCACGCCCATCCCGACCGGGCGATACGATCCGGCCTAGTCGGGGGGCGGGCGGGGCGAGCTTCGGCCGCTCCCCCCACCCCACACCCCACCCCCCCCACCCACCACACTTCGACAGATACATATCTCGGCTCCATTAACAGTGCTTTACATATTCATATTATATCTTGCAACCTCGTATTAATTTAACCATAAAAATAGAAACATCTAAAATTAAGTGTGTTTTTTAGGATCATTGTATACTTTATGTAGTATTTATTTATTTAATGTTCATGGAAGACCAACAGCACAAAAAAAGCATAGAAAACAAATGTTTCAAATAATTTTATTTTTTATTAATATTTATTCGGAAAACCAACAGCTAACAATAATTAAGTAAATACAAAGAATGTGAAACATAAAAAAGCCAATTACAGGTTTTCACTGGTGGTGACAACATATCGTATTTGCATGGTGTACATATATATATATGATATAGTATATTGATGAAATTATTTATAATTGATTTGGTGGAAAATAATAACATATATTTTATTTTAAATGTGGATCGGAAAGCAAGCGTCGCACACGAGTAGAGTTATATTAAAATAAGTCTAAATTATACTTTTTTGTGAATGCATTAAATTTGTTGCAAGTTCGCCACAAGTATGAATTTTGCCTGTAGTTAGTAGAAACAAGAGGAGTAAAAAGAAGAGGGTTGGTTTTTAGAATTTTATGAGGAACATTTTTCAAGAGCTCGGATAATAATACGGGACAATCTATTGAGCCTGAGGATATTTTTTAGCAAGAAAATTAAGTCTGTTGTCTATTAATCTATTAATCTATTATACTTGTAATAATCTTTCTTGTCTGGTAATCTAGTACTTATACTTGTAATAATCTTTCTTGTCTGGTAATCTAGTACTTTCGTTTTAATTAGAAATTATTGCATTTTTCACCAATCGTACGTTTTCTCAATATAATTTTATGGAATGGGAACATGGACGATTATTGATGAATACTCAAAATTAGCTGGATGTACAAAGTTATGAATGAAGATGTTATGGTTCGGACGAATAAAGAAAAATAAATAAATAAATTAATAAAAATCCGAAAATGTCAATATCTCGGGCGTGTGATGAGATATCCAGAGAAGAGATCCTGCACCTCATGTGCACAGAAAGATTGCCGGAATTCGGGGCTCTGGAAGAAGGATAGCATCATGGCTGAAAAATCTCATCAGTCTACTGTAGAGCTAGTTCAGTGAATAAAGAGATGATAGCCAATGTCCGTGGAATGAATAGGGCATGAGAAGAAGAAGAGCGTAATGTATTTTTATTGGTTTTTTGTGAGTTTTTTCTATTCCATAACTTTCATCTAATCAAAATTCATTTTTATAATTTTATAATTTTCGGTATATCATAAAGCGATTTAAGCGTACACGCTTACCAATAAAACGTATATTTCTGATCATATTGAAGACTTGATTTGTTCTTGGAACTATAATATAAAAACAATGTTTTTTTTAAATATCGCGTCTCGTTTGGAATAAACACCATAAACAGCCAAGTTTTTGTCGTTTATAAATAATGCGAAGTTTATCCAACTGTCATTTTTAGGGGGAATTTTTACACGATTTTATACGATTTACAATATTGTGAATTTTTGTGAATAGTCAGCAATAATTTATTAAATATATTTTTTAAAGTTTATAGCGTTAACTTTGTGGTTTGATATAATTATTAATTTTAATGAAACAACTTTGTATTAACCACTTACCTACTAAATCTACGTCTACCGGTTTCGATACCACCGTATCTTCATCAGGACGGACGCAAAATAACTATCTATTTATTATCTATTCTAGCAAGCAAATCAATTTTTGAACGGGGACGTGGCTACAGCTATGGTAGTGGTAATTGAAAAGTGCACGGCGAAATGGGGAATATATCAAGTAACGGGCTATTCATAAAATTTATCTGGTTGTTGATTATATTGGCTTTAGTATTCAGGTATTTTTTTATTTCTATTATTTCTAAGATACCTAATCTAAGGCCCCTAAAAGTTGATTTGTTTGCTAGAATAGATAATGGATAGTTAGTTTGCGTACGTCCTGATGAAGACACGGTGGTATCGAAACCAGTAGATGTAGAGTTACTAGTTAATACAAAGTAGTTTAATTAAAATTAATATTAATATTTTAATTACTGCCGTTTATTATAGTAGCAGCAGCTGAATAGGTAGTAACGAGGAACATTGTGAATGGTGTTTTAAATACGGTTTTGGCTAACTCGTTGGCAAGATTATCGAAACTCTGTAGTTTAAGAAGTTCAAAGTATGTAGAACGAATGAGAGACGAGAGGATGGTAAGGAAAATGCATATTGCAAATGTCAGAGACGACAGGAATAGAGGACTTGGCGAAAAACCTGGCACGATCGCGTGACGAGATTGGGGATGAGCCTGTTGGAAGCCTGAATAATCGGCGAGCGTGCATGAGAAGATGTGCGGATATGGCTGAGGTATGCGTTGTCAGGATTGTAGCGTTTGAGAAATCGTAAAAAATTAAAACATTCTAATTCTCCGCAGGGAAGAGGACTATTGATAAATAAATAACGGGCTTGTCAAATCATCAAATTTATAAAAAAGAGAGGCTTACACGGAATATGTTAAGCTTCTCGTTAATATTATGAATAGTAAAAATATTCATATTTTACCTAAAAACCAATATTCTTATCATGGTGAGCGCCAATGCTACGAAAATAGGATAATTTGGTGGGTCCCTGGCTAGAAGCTTCAACCCCAAACCTTTTGATCATTAGGCGAGTATCTATTCAAACAAGCTAATTTTCAAGATAGGTACAAAATTTTCCCGTTGTACAAGGCCATGTAAATTTTTAGTTTTAACTGTAACTAATTTTTAGTTTCAGTGCACGCTGGAATATATATTAATTAAATATTATAACTGATATTTGGAAAGATTTGCGGCGCAGGTAGTTGTTATTTTCTAAACAAATAATTTGAACATGTGTAACGCAGAGGAACTTGGCTAGCGGTAAACATGTTATAAACGGACTCGAACAAGGCAATGTTACCCAGTGACTTTTTTCAGTGCTTTTCAAAAGCCGGAAGTCTTCTAGTTTGTAAATACATTTAGATCTTATTCCCGATATAACGGGCTGTTTCTGTGTTTCTCCGCACGTATATTCTCTCGTACAACTGATGCGGCAAAAACTATATTAATATAAATCTATATTAATTAATTTCACACATTAATTTCACAGAATGAGTTTATTTTTTTGTTGCTAATTGCTCCACCACTTATAATTTGGTAGACATGTGTATTATGTTACGGTATTAATTTAGAATTAGCGTTGCGCGGTGTTTAATTATTTTCAATTTATTGCTCAATTTAATACTAAATGTGTTGAACTCTTGATTAATTGCGATATCATTTACCATCCTGATTACTCTGATTTACAATAATGCATTCTTAATTTATACACATTTATCCAATTTTTAATTTTTACGGTCGCTACATTTATAGTCATATATAACACTTGCATAAAATCATACTAATACGCTAAAATTCCCAGGGTCAATTAAATCTTGATTTATATATTACATATTAACAGAAGATACCTCTCTGCAAAAGAGGATCCCAAAAATTAAAAATAATGATTTTCGTTGGTTATATAAAAATACTAAATTTCAATAACTAATTGTTTTCTAGTCAAACATATATATTTATATGAATATTTGACTTTTCTTTGTTAAAATGAATTATGGGGAGATTAAATTGATAACATGAATAGCGGATGTAATGAAAACAAAGGGGATAAAAAGGCTATTGTTTAGAGTTATAACTTATTTAATGAGACAGAGAATACTAGGTACAAAATACAAAAACAATACATTACTTATTTCAAACTTAATTCGGATATTATCTAATATCCAAATTACTAGTATCTTCGGCCTGCTCTAGCAACATGTATATTTAGGGAAGGTTCTTAGGTCCTTGGAATGAAAGAGCGATCTGTTGTTAGTGTTTATTTTTTCCCGGAGATATGCTCCAGGAGCAAATGAAAATGTACAAGTAAATTATATATATGATGAACAAAGGAAAGGAAGAAAATTTAACGCAGCACAGGCCTGCCTGATGTTACGGTAGAGGCTACACTGGTGTAGTGTCACCATGTCCGTAGTTCGAACTCTTTATTCTCCTATGCGGGCTACGGCCCGCGCGGTTTTTTTACGTTAACATAATAAAAAAGGTTCCTCGCTATCGGAGACAGGTAGGTACACGGCGTGGATCGGCTGGGTACCGCTACATATATATACAAACTATTAACACAATGCGATCGTGGCGCGTGTCCTATACAGCGATTAGGCTTCTACAGTGCAAGAGGCGAACAAGAAAACAAAATAAATTTGGCAACAATTATTGATTCAAAGTAAAATCCTTTTATCTATGAATTTGACTGTAAATTTTCTAAAAGAAAAAAAATGCGTTACCGGTTAAGACACTTGACGAAGAAGAAGATGAATGTACAGCCTTTGTGAAAGCTTAACCACATACTTAGGATTAAGAAGATATCTCAACATCTCCAGAAACGCGTGCATGATCGGTGCATTCTTACTGTACTCATGTACGTGCGGAGACACGGATTCTTACACAGCAGATTGTATCCAACCCGACTGTTACGCCAGTAGCCAAGTAATGAGCAACATACTGAGATACAGAAATAGAATCGAGTGTATTAAAAAAAATATATATTAGAATAGGAACTATGTTGGTCTTGGACAAGGTTTACATATGATATATGAACCTGGAGAACCCTCTAGTGGTTTCCATGGTTGGGCGTCGGCCATAAATGCGGTGGGCTTATAGGATCTGAAGATAAATGGTTAACTTGCAAGGTTGGGAACTTCACAAGATACGGACCGGTGGTAGAATTCGGAGGAGGTCTATACTCAAAATGACTGATTAAAACAAATATAATTGAATACATTTTGATAATATATTTAATCAATTTAAATCGGTCTGAATAATTAAAAAAAGTAACCCATAAAAACCAAGTTTTTACAATACTCCCTTTCCCATTTTCGGGTTTCGTGTCTACCTTATGCGTCGGAATCTTCATACAACTTAGTAAGTTGTATGAAAAAACCATTAAAAATCCAAAATTATATTATAATTATTTTTTTTAAGGAAAATTTGATAGATTTTTCTTGATTGTCGCCACGAGTCTTGCAAAGTTTCAGCTCGATTGGATCACGGGAAAAGGGTTAAAAATCGATCGAAAGTTTTTTCGTCAAGCAAGCAAGCAGACGCCATGCGTTAAAAAAAGGAAATAAAAACGCGTGAATTATCGTGTTTTTGACCCCTTTCTCATTTTCATCATTTTAAATACTGTTCACAGATATTTCTAGTGAGACAGGCAAAGTCCAAACAAAATTTGATACTTAAAATTAAATAGAAATAAATAAATAAATAAAAAATTAAAAAATACTGTCTCACTAGGTCCCATAGAATACCTTTCAGCTCTCATAAATTAATCCAGAGGATAGTGAATATATACTTATAAAAATAATCTTATCATACGCCTTTAAATAACACAGTTTAAATATTCTCCTCCAACAACTTTAAAGAATATACGCAACTTATCAAGGCATATAAAAAATATGTATGAAAAAATAAACAGAATTACGAACCATCTTCGTTTAAACAATATTATATTATTCAATACAGTTGCCGGCAAACTTCTTGAAATTCTTTGGCGTAGTGGGGGAATGCGCAGAAGACAAAATTTGGGTCTCTTTGGTGGAATGGTATATGCGCAAACTTCCCCCCACCACGCCGTAAAATTTCAAGATGTTTGCCGGCTACTGTATCGCTATTTAAGATTCGTTGTGTCCAATTCGTGTTAATTTATCAATACACAAACCGTATTATTATTCAAATTGAATTTCTTAATTTTAATGTAATTTGAATCTTCTCTGTTAGATATAAGAGGTGTATTCAAAAATCCGACACAACCTAGTGATTAGGCTTAAGTAATAAGAAAATATAATCCATAATTTATATTACGAATCGGTTGCCACCTTGACGAATCCGAAAAAAAATAATTCTTAACTATTCTTCAAATTATATAGATATTTTTTTATTTTTCGTTCGAATCTTATTTGTCTTTGATATTTATGTATTTTGTTATATTTCTATATACTCACATTCTATTAGGTCCTTACATATGAAATTGGCAATTGGAATATGGAAGTTTTGCCGTACTGGCAAATTTGATCTCAAATATCTTCTCTTTGGTTAGGAATTCCAAATCCAAATTACACAGCTATTTACTCATGTATTTGTGTTTTGAAAATTATAATTCATTTGTTTTTTCCTCAATTGTTTTTTTCTTTGCGTCACTCAGTTTACAAAATGAAAAACTTGAAATATCGCGTTATTTACGAGTACGAGTTCCACTGTGGCACCAGTGCTGCAGAAACGGCTCGAAGGATTAATGATGTGTATGGCGACGGTGCCGCAAAAGAAAACGCGGTGCGTTTTTGGTTCCAACGTTTTCGTTCTGGAAATTTCGACCTGCAGAACAAGCCCCGTGGACGGCCGGAGACCAAAGTTGATAATGAAGAATTGAAGGCTATTGTGGAAGCGGATCCATCGCAAACCACATCCGAGTTAGCTGCAGGCTGCGGTGTTAGTGATAAAACTGTTTTAATCCACTTGAAGCAAATTGGTAAGGTGAAAAAGCTTGAAAGGTGGGTACCTCACGAATTGAGTGAAGCAAATCAACAAACGCGCGTTGACTGCTGCGTTGCATTACTCAACCGGCACAATAATGAAAGGATTTTAAATCGAATCATTACCTGTGATGAAAAGCGGATCCTGTACGATAATCGGAAGCGCTCATCGCAATGGCTGAACCCTGCCGAACCAGCCGAACCATGCCCCAAGCGAAAATTGACTCCAAAAAAGTTACTTGTGAGCGTTTGGTGGACTAGTGCTGGTGTCGTTCACTACAGTTTTTTTAAATCTGGCCAGACGATTACGGCAGATGTCTATTGTCAGCAACTGCAAACCATGATGGAAAAGCTAGCTGCTAAACAACCGAGGCTGGTTAATCGCTCTAGGCCACTGCTGCTTCATGATAACGCTAGACCACACACTGCACAACAGACGGCTACCAAATTAGAGGAGCTTCAATTGGAATGTCTAAGACATCCACCGTACTCTCCGGACCTTGCCCCAACAGATTACTATTTTTTTCGAAATTTGGATAACTTCTTGCAAAGGAAAAATTCAACTCCGATGGGGCAGTCCAAAGCGCCTTCAAAGATTTTATTGATTCCCGTCCGAATGTTTTTTTTAGTAAAGAGATCGATGAACTACCTATGAGATGGCAAAAGTGCATAGATTGCAATGGTACATACTTTGATTAAATAAATATATTATAATAAAAAAAAATCGGCTTTATGTTCCTCCCATACTAAACGCCAATTTCATATGTAAGGACCTAATATTTTACATTATTTAATATTTTATATTTAATATTTTCCGAGATAGGCGCAACCTTAGTTACTTAGTAGGAAATAAAAATTATCAATATATTGTACCTTGTAATTTGTCATCATCACGTGGCTATGACCCATTGAAGATCTTTGCCTTCCCATGGAGTAGTTTTTGCCACTGCCATCTATCCTTACAGGAAGTCATGCAGTCTTGTACGTCAAGTTTTCTCTAGCGTTTCTCAATATAATCACCGCATCGTAATCTCGTAATCTTATAATAGATAATAGTGATAAAAAAAGTAATTTTCACAATTACCGCATGAAGTATTATATAAGATAAAAAAAATAATTTCTGATTTTTTTTTGGTGAACGAACAAATGCGTAAGGAGTGGAAGTTTAAAAAATACTATTATTTGTATATTCAATTAACAATTCTTATTGAGATCTGAGAAAATTACATATGTTCCTTAAGATAAGACAAATTTAAATACAATAAAATAATATATGCATAATAATATGGTCAGTATTCAAGAAAATTTATATTCAAAATTAATGATACATTCACGTCCCGCTTCGGTAAAGAGTATCTAAAACTTGACGGGCAGTAAAAATAAATTAATCTTCGTATTATGCAGATCGATTAGTAAAGTGCAGTGACAAATTTTTAAGGTGTTGGATGTTAATATAAGTCATGTCCGTTTTTCCAAATGAAGAGGACACGACAAAAAAAAATACAAAAAATAGTCGATAATGCATTCTACTCCTTTATTATTTACAATTTCTTGCCAACGTTCACAAGTTTTCGATGCCTCTGCGATAAAACCCATCCGATCTTGACCCGAAGAATTCGTCGTGCGAACAGAAGGAAGTATCGAAGGTGCTCACTTTTGTCTACTTGACATTCCAATTTGAAGACCTGTAATTAAATAAAATAATAAATGTAACTTAAAAGAAAATACAATATCTTGTATATAAGAAAAAAAATCCAATGAAGCTGTACCATTTGTTTGAAAAAAAAAACGGATACCACTTATGTAACAACTCAGTGTGAAAATATGAATATATTTTTAACAAATTCCGTTAATGTCACGACATATTCTAGACAGAGAGGGTTATAAAATGTTAGATTTGTGTCGGAGACTGGTAAAAGGAATGTAACGCAATTCCTCAGTGTATAAATTGGCATAACACAAATAATTCGCTGTAGGCACGCAGAAGGATCGATACAATTATTATGGATTATTTTGTAAAGCCATGATATCAATAATATTTCATAGTACCACAGCAGTTAAGAATCCGTACCAATGAGATGAGGGAATTTGTATTAATATACACGTTCCGGTGTTTATAAAGACACTTACGGGCTTTTACATTTTCTATTTTTTTAATATTGCACACAATTTTGTTTCAAGTCTATTAAAACTATAAAATACGTAACTTATATCAGTCAAAAGACACTTAAGGGCTTATACATTTTTTATTTTTTTAATATTGCACACAATTTTGTTTCAAGTCTATTAAAACTATAAAATACGTAACTTATATCAGTGTACCTCTCTAAATTTACAACATTATTGTAAAAAAACCAAAATGGTTGGATTGTGTTGAAAGTATGGGAAAAACAATAAAAGGTTACATTTATTTGTTTCATTTACGAAAGAGAACGGACAGAAATAATAAATTACATAAAATAAATTAAATACTGTAAAAACAAATACATCCACTTTATTCCCAAGAAATAGTGTCAAAAAGTTTTAATTTGGAGTATCGAGTCGACTGCCTACTGTCATTGGGTGAAACTATAAAAATAGTTTATATGGTGTCAAAACAATTATTTTTGTATTAATCTATTCAAAGAATTAGTGCTAGTTGTATGAATTTATGGAATTTCTCTGTATGTACATATATTAAATAATCTTGAAATAAAAATATGTATTTTGATAGTGTAGCTTTATTATATTCCTGAGTTACATTGAATTGACACTAAATAGTCAAAGTAACATTTAAAATAATTTTTTGCGATTCAAAGAAATCGTTGATTTCTGAGTTAGCATCCCTCGTTAAAATGTTGATGTGTACCCACAACCCACTGTACTTTACTGGGGTTGCGATATATGACATTCCTCTACGTCCTGCAACACGATACATAATAGTAGTATGCGCTAACTGATCACGGATGACCGCTTCACGCGTACGTATTGAATATCTTCTGTCACCGTAAAGGTTCTTTATTTTTCCCCTCTGCGGTGTGGAATTACGCTCTTTCACACATGCGTGCCTGGTGCCGCGGCCGGTAGTATCTCACGGCATTACAATCCTTTATTAATTTGACAAATTGTTGAACATTACCGCCGGCCTCTGTGCCCGATTCGGTCGTAAATGGATAATATATTTGCTTTAATATATTATTATTATTACTTTGATACTGATTTATAGCAGATAATCTAGAATTTTTTAAATATAAATTCGATCCAGATTTAGGCTTTTATTTTGAATTAAGCCTTTTCATATTGACGTTGTCCCTGCCTGCATGGTCATTTATTGTTGTTTTGTTACCATTTTTTATTAATTAAAAGAAGGTATTAGAAAGAAGATTAATTAAAAGGTATATTCCGACACGTTTAACGGGTTTCATATGAGGACAAAATAAACGATGCACTGCTAATTTAAGTCTCTATTCTAATATCATCTAGCTGTATGATTCCATAGGTTCCCTATTTTAAATTTTAAATACAAGTCTCAGGTTGAATAGTTTTTATGTAAAGCGCCATCGAAGTGAAATTTTTACGAAAATTTCGTTCTATAAATGATCCATTTTTATTGTTATTAATATTATGTGTACATCCATCAATTTCTTACAATATGAACTAGTATATTTTTCTTTCTATTTTGACATCTTTCTACCCTTTTTAATCCATGATGTCAATCATATGATGTTTATTATATATTTTTTGTAAATATTTATCAGTAGGTACAGATATAATTCATTTATATTAAACAGTCCTAACCTAACTCAATGGTATTTAAGCTTCGAGAATGTGTGATGTCTATCACTAGATTAGGATATCGCAATGCTGTTGTGCAGGTTTAAAAAAACAAGGTAGGTAGGTACCATTGTTTGATCCAACAAAAACTGCGTCATTATATTTAGTGATTCCTATTAAAATTTAATGTAAGTTTTATTTCCTATTTTTTGTAGTCTTAGATATTCTATATTTATTTACTCTAAATCTTCAAATACTTGATGTTTACATGAATAAGCTCCGCTATTTTTACTTGATAAATTCTTTATATCACAATAATATTGGTGTCATAATCATGCATTAGTGTAGTTCAACGATTCTCTCTAAGTAAATTTTCTTAATAAAAAATTCTCAATAAAAAAATCTGTGATCATAAAACCTTTTATTGTGCCAATCACGTTGGTGGTTATATAATCATAAATATAATGACAGTTGGTTGAATGGGAAGTTTAAATCTTCACTCCGATCTCACGATTCCTTAATCATACTCCAGATAGACAATAACTACTGCAATAATAATTAGACTCTTTTGAATTGAAAATATACAATTAAAGCGTGGGGAATATCACTGAAGACGCAGTGGCTAAATACAGGTACGGCTGTAGTGTTTGAGTACATTAAAAAAGCCCCGTTATCATTTTTGATAAAGAATGAATATTTAGCAACTCTTTTCCAGTTATATGATGTTTTGTTGAGAAATATCTATTTATTATAATAATAAATGTAAGTATATTATTTGTCATAGACGTTATACTTGTGAATGAAGTTTGTAAATTATACCTGTAATGAAATGATAAATAATATATTATTATCATATGTAAATAGAACATATCAAAAGCTTCCATAACAGGATGTATTTTTTAAACAAAACCTACTTATTTGTGTTTGCATAAAATTTATGTAAGTAAAGTTTTTGTATAAAATTTCAATTGTTTCCCGGAACAGAAGTTGACCTCTTGATCACAAGGTAAAAGATTTAAACCAAACAAAAACATTGTTTATTTATATTTTATTTTAATTTTAAGTTTCCTAATAAACAGATCCATCGTCTCCTACGTAATGCATAATAAGAAGTAATTTTTAGTTGTTCTAGAATTTCGCATCTAGGTACGTGACGTACGTTACATTTTTATGTGACAGATTTTTAAAAATATATTGTGTCCAATAGAACGCAATAAAATTAAATATTGTATACGATGTATGTAACAGTTAAAAATGTCCTGGAAAGAAGTTTATTGTCTAGTTCGAATTATATTTCGACCATCGTAAGGCATTCCGTCTGTTTAAGAATATAATTGATTTGCACACTATATAATAATCGATTTTTGATTAATAAAATATGCGTAATGGATAAATAGCAAAAAATGTAACTAATTTCAAGACCTATATTATGGCCCCATATATCAAACCTAATATAAAGTCATCAAATTTGAATCCTATTGGATAGAGTGATAGCAAGGATCCAGGCTGCCGAGATGAGTTTTCTAAGGGAGGTAGCGAGAGTCACACTGGTGGACAGATCGAGAAGTGCTGACATAAGGCACACCCTGGAGCCCCTACCCCTACATACAAATGAGGTGCCTTGGACATGTGCTAAGAATGTCAGAGGAACGTTAGCAAGAAGTATCCTCTTAGCAACCCCGGAAGGACGATCGGTGGGTCGCCGTAGACAAAGCTGGAAGACGCAACAAAAGAAAACGGAATTGGTCTTGACTGGTTAACACATACTAAAGCAACACAAAACAAGAGAATATAGAAGCACCTTGTCTTGATCTTGAGTCTTTGGGCCCCCGACCCTACTAGGATAAGAGGATGAAGATGGTGATGATGATGATGATTTCGAGACCTTGCCTTAGTAATTCGATCACATTTTATTTCAAATATATCATGGAATATACATTCGGCGTAAACTGCCTAGATTTCTTCACACTAATGAAAGTGATAATATCGAATCATTTGACTTTTCATACCTTGAACTTAAATTTTTGTGATCCGATCGAAGAACTTCGTCGGTATTTTGGTACCATAGACAAAACATTATTACCAATACTTGCAGCAGCCCGAGTTCCCCCCTGCCTTGCACGAACGCACCGATATTGCCCCGAGATGTTGAGAAATTTAAAAGGTCACCGTCGATCTCGCACAGTCCCTATCTCGGCAATCTGTTCGTGGAAACTGAATTATTATCAATGTGTTATCACCTGTATCGATGGCATTCGGGTCAAATTACCCACGTGAGGGCGTCTGGCGTGACTACAGCCTGCATCTGCGCAGGGCTGTCACACAGCGTCAGGCGCATTACTTAAATAGATCCTGCGGACCTTCTGGAATGCCCTTCATATTTATTTTTTATACGGATGATGGGGATTCGTCTTACAATATATATAGTAAAGGTTTTCACGGGTGTTAGAAACGTTAGTATTAATTTCTTTGGGGGTAATCCGCGTCAAAATCTGGTCCTCAGAAGAACCATTCGTCAACTTGGTAATAAGCTTCCGATACGAACGGACGTGCTCACACTGCCCCTCGTGACGGAAATTTATTAACAAGGCACCCTGAAGATGCCTGTTGTGATTCAGGCGAAACGTCGGCTATGCTATTTCTGTATCTTATTTTATATATGATATCGCCATCTACGGGTGAAAATTTGTCTTCGTCTCTGTGAGACGTCTATAATTTATCTTAATTAATGTAAGTATATTGTTGTATGTTGTATATAAGAGAAGAGGAGATGAATGGAAGCTGGATTGAGGGAAAGTTGGGTGTTACTAAAAATAATTATTATATAACCGAGCGACGCCGACGGCGACAATATTCCATACTGAAAGGTGATCAGCCCAATACTAAGACTTTGAATTACACGAACATATGAAAATAAGCTATACTAGGGTATGTACCTGGGCGCATGAGAGTGCAGACCATGTAACCAAATAATATATAAATAAATAAATATCTCAACCACAAATCACACAAAAACATGTGTAAATCATTACACATGTCTAACTTCTCATCTCCCGAACCTATGTACAGGTATATGTATATATTTTTATAGGATTTAATGTACTCATAATGTATGCAATATATATTATGTTTTGTATAATTTATTTTGGGATTTAATAAATAAATAAATAAATCTATTCATTTCATAACAAAAAAAAAATTACAAAAGACTTATTTAAAAAAATGAAATCCATAAATAGTTCGTTAAAATATTTTAATTAATAATACAAAATTTAAAAATACTTTTAACTATGTACCCTTTTAAACAAGACCGACATGCAAATGTTTCTTTTATAGGTAATTTCAGTTAAGCGCCCCACGATTATATCTGATTAAGCTGTCACATATTTTGATTAAGGTTTTTATAAACAACATAAAAAATGCAAATTAAAAAAAAATTATTTAGAATTCATCTAGAGATCAAACATTTTTTTTGTAATTAATAATTAATAATTTAATGTAATCATTTTGGTTAATGTACAATCGTTACGTACTTCATTATCTAATTCCATGTAAAAAAAACATTTATTTAAGTAGGCTGAAATAGCTTCGCATGATATAGATGGAAAAACTGAAACCTCACAAAAAGTAAGATATTGAGAAAGAATAATGAAAAGGTTTTTTTGCATTTTTTTAAAATAAAGAAGCGTACGTGTCACATCAATATTCTAACTACATAATAATATCAAATTAAGTGAAACGCCTGTGCAATGAAAAATATTAATAGTAAATAACTGAATAACATAACCACTGGATAACTAGGAAGGTGTGGTTAGAATGGAAACAAAATGACTGCATTCTGAAAAAAAGTATTAAAAGAAAAAAGTATAAAAGGAAAATAGATTTATCCTGTCGAAAAGGATAACGAACAGACTCGGTAAATGGCTCTAACCCCCAGCACAAGACATTAGTAACTTTATTAATTAAAGGAAAGCTAAAAGGAAAAAGGAGAAGACGGAAATGAGCCGGTCGTTGGTAAAGAGAAAAATACAAATACAGAATGAGTACGAAGTGACAAAGGAACTTGTCATAAGAGATTATAGAAGAAAGACATAAATTTCAGTTTTTGCCTAGAAATAACATTAAAAATATGAACGCTTTAGCATACAGTATTTTTTTTAAATAAACGTTTTATTAACATTCGCAGCAATTCTTTTCGACCACAGTATTATTAACTTGCATAGTAATACCAACATACTCTTACACCAAAACTAAGGCTAAAAGTATGGTATAACATAAAACGATATACATGACAAAGAGTCACCAAGTTGCTCTCGATTGTTGCGCTTCACAACAATGGAGGCCCTGCCGCAGCCGTCCCTTCGGCTGTGACCTTAAAGATAAATGGACGCGGGGAAGAGTGCAATATATTAGTTCTGCAAGACAATGTGCTAGAAGATGCACATAACTCCCCCGAGTTGCTGAGTCGCCGGGCTGCTGAGAACACTTTATCCCACGTCCCATGTGACACACACATTCTCAGATATAATAAATTGCGGCGGTTTATAATTAATTGTGTGAAACTTTTTTTGTTTGCGATAATCCAAGACTGTTGATCGAATTACATAGTGGAGGAACGATTTCCTTTTCAATTTCAATATACGGGGTGTAACAGAGCTAGTCCACCACACTTTATAGATGGATTCCTGCCTAGATTATGAGTCAAATATGTTCAAGCAATCATGACCTCATACCAATAGTTATGGATTTACGCAATATCAAAGATCGCATTTTTTTTCAATTTTTAATTTATTTTTGCAAAACGTTGAACAAAACCGTGATGTGTTAAAAGCGGACAAGGTCGACCCTAAGTAAATGGTACTAACGGTCTAGGAAGAAAAAGAAGTTGAACATTACAGAGACTTGTATCGATTATGAAAAATACATTCATTTCAATACACGTCAAATAAAATCATAAAAATCTTGCAAAAAAATCTATTTTCAATTTTTGATAGATTTTTAGCATTTTATTTTATGCATAGGTATTAAACTAAAACTCAGACCTATGTATCAGATATTCTAAATTCAAATGTCTGTCTGTCCCTAACTCGCTGGAATTAGGCGGAAATGATGATAACTAGCCGCCAATGAGGCCCGGACGCTGGCGTCATCAGCGCGCGGCTCAGGTTTCACGCAAGGGTCGTTATTATTAATTATTATTATGTCCTATGATCTTTTAAGGGTTTACGGCCAGTATCTATAATAAATTTCGCACACAGCATGCCCGCACTGCATTTTTCTGCAAGTAGAAATTATCGTGCAATTGTGACCTAAATTTAAAATGAATAATCAGAATGATAGGACGCTACGGGTTCCCAGTATTTATATGGGAGGAAAGCATAGATATTCAATAATGCAAGGCTAAAGCAACTTGAAGCATTGAAAATTTGGATTTACAGATGGATTCTAATTTATTAATTTTCTGTGTATTATTTCTATCTAATTATCTAATTTATTAATAATCTAACAATAAACCAGATGAACAGATTTACCAGTGACAATGTGAATATTCGGATACGAAAGAAAAAATAGTTATTTAAAACAATAAAAATCCGGTATTTGGAATATGAAAATGTGTGTTATTGAGGGATAGATATGTAGAGTCTTTTCATTTAAGAAAGATAATCACATTGTTTAGTTTGTTGATCTTTTAACCCCTAAAAGAACAACGAAACAATGTGTGTCGTACGCACGGCTTACATACTATTTCGATTGTCTTTATTAAATGGATAGACCTATACACGGTTTAGAATTTTATATAAATTTTATTATGTATAATTTTTTGCCACGCCATTGCCGCTAATCAAACACAATAATTTAGTCTGCCTGTCTGTCACCGTAACGTCCGTAATTTCGTTCGAATTTACGTCTAAAAAACGGCCGAAGATGGGGTTTGAACCCCGGGCCACCAAATCCGAACCGGCCGCTTCACGCATGTTGCTAGGGCCGCCTCTCCGTGAATCGCCAAAAATATAGTATAGATGTATTCTAGGGCTTAGCAAAGACGCAAACCGATGTTCCATGTCATTTTTGACGGGTTACAGCTAAATATATATAGAAAGAGAAACAAGCTGTGAGTCATGGCATTGGTTAGCGCGCTCGGAGTGGTCGTGTTAATTACAAAACTGGCTAAAGTGTTCCAGGAATGCCGCTAAGGCTGTCTGAACACGTCATGTCTCATAATAATGTCTCAGAGCCGTACAACACAGCACCACAAAACTTAAATCTAATTTCTCATTTTTACGATGACAAACGGCCATTTAATGTCGACCCTCGCATTGTGCCCGTGACGGTTTAAAGACGTGTTTTGATAACATGGACACAGTTTTATAATGAAGGCTTTAGAGCGCTCGCCCCGTCGGTGCGCAGCTAGCAATCAGGCTGCTCTCGCCTTGTCCAGCCATGGGGCAGCTTTCAATCCGGAGATTAACAATGAAGAACTCGATCGATTTTATAAAACCGCGCTACGTGTTGAAATGCCAGAAATGAATACAAAAGATTCGAGCCGAAGTTGTTATTAAAATATAACAAGTTCTTTTTTATAATATCTTCCACTTCATTTTACAAATACATCCCGAAGTTTGTCAAGTTATTTATTTTTTGTGTAATTAATTATAATACATTTTTATTATAAAATATTTGTCGCAATATTCCAACGAGTTAAAAAACTTATTTCGGAAAGAGAAATATTGTATACTATGGTAAGAAAGTCTTAAATGACAAAGAACAAGATCAGAACATACAAAAATAGCTTACAGAAAAGGAAATATTGTATACAGGTACTGATAATGTGTATAGGTATTTTAATAAAGTAAATCATCTCTGGTTTATATAGGTATTGAGAAAATATTTTTAAGAGCTTTTTCTACTATTTTTTTCTTTGTTACTGGAGATTTTAGTTCACTAGGTAATACGTTATTTTGCGTCAAAGAGGTAGGTATTATAAAATCTTTGTATTGCATTTAGACTATGTATTTTAGGTTATGTATTGCAAGAGGTGTATGTATATAGGTAGGTATAAAATCTTTTTATTGCATATAGGCTATATATTGTAGGCTATGTATTGCATGTAGGTATGTATGTATGTAGGTAGTATTGCAGGTAATTCCAAATTTCGTTGTGTGAATGGACGACAATAAGTGCATTTGTTTATGTGTTCTTGTATGAATAGGGTTAATGATGGAATAAACATTAATAATAATGACTCTGTAGATGAACTTATTACAACTAGTGAAAGCGAACACTATATTTAATTACAATGGACAACCACGAAGAAATTTCGGAAAGTTAACATTACTTTTTATCAATGTGTTAAATTTACATTTATTTTAAACAGGACTGCACGCTATGTACGTAACCGATACTATTATGATTTAAAATATGTTTAATTTTACTTTGTAATACACACACACAATATGAGTTATTAAATTACTACTATAGTTTCGAGAGGAGCATCCCTCTCATCATCAGGTATCAGGTATAGATAATAACTAACTTAAATACAAAATTTATCAATCTAATCGGGTAGGTCATGGGGGCGCGCGGTGGAGAGAGATATTTTTTCCGCAAAAAGCTCTAGGATTGGTGAAGTGGACTGAAATGTGATATTGTTTATTGATGTGTTTCTAGAATTTAATTTTTTTAGGATTTCAATGGTTTCCAAACTATTCATTATCCATCCTCTATGAGGAACCTATCTGCAAAATCTTTCAATGATATTATTGTGTAACTGATGTCACGTGTTTTGTTGCATTACTAATCTATTAGAGCAGCGACGGCCAAACTTACGTTATAGTATCAAACCTGCAATATTTTCTGTAGATACATAAATAAGAAGGTTTTCATATTACGACATTTGAATTTGGGGGATTTTGGCATATAACACGTAATACAGGAATAAAAAAATGAATAAATAAAACATAAAAATAACAAACCTGATTTTTTAAATGTTTAACGGGGCATTACTATACACTCATATTAATCATTGTCAGACGCTTTTTGCGGGACGTTTCTTCCGCCAGATGCATTTCGGACCTATAAATAATCACGTAATTTATGTTTAGCAACAAATCTGAATTTTATATATTTTATTCGTGCCATTATTTAACAATACTGCCCGATACCTTATATTTACACATATTTTGGTACTTGTACTTATTACCTGTTATCTACCAAAATCCCCTGAACTGAAATGTCATAATATCCAAACTTTCTTACCTACTATAGTGTACATCTGCAGAAAATATTTCAGGTTTTATACAATAACGTAGGTCTAGCGGTCGCTGGCTCTTACTCTATACCGTCTAGTCATTTTAATACGTCTGGCGTGAAGCGATTCATATAACTTTGTTTTTCCTCGCGTAGATCTAATCGTGTATCGTTACACAACACATTCTTAAAGTGCCATGATCAAAAAATTGACCCGTGATTATTAATAAAGGGTGAGTTGATATTTTCTTGTCAATGACGTATTTGAGCCGGGCTCTTCCACAGATAATTAATTCTAATTCATACATGTCATCCCATGCCGATGATTTATTTTTGTTCGTCATTTTACTCTGCTCCATTGAGACAATTGTCACAAGCGAATCCGCAATGCATATTGCGTTATGCATGTTTAAATCTTATTGTTCGCAAAACGTAGAACTGTTAAAATGTACCGATCTTACAATACAGGCTATTCTGTAATTGTGTATGTTATCACGGTATAATACTCAGCATTATGATAACAACTCGGTCGTAATAACAAGTCATTCTTGTTTCGTATAATAACCGTGAGTCATTATATCGCTATGCAAAATCGCCACTATGCTACCGACAAAAAATATAGGGTGAAGTATTTAAATTATTTTCTGGCTAATAATGCAATTGTTAATAATTTCAATCCCTCTTTAACATGTTTTTGTAACGGATTTTTCCTTCTGGTTGTAAAATTGAATACGTTTAACTCATCATCAGTCATGTATTGGTTTTGGTTTTATTTCTATGCTAGTTGTAACCCGTCAAAAATTACGGTACTTTTACATGCCGGTTCCCAAAATATAAGTATGTATTTACTTATTTATAGCCGATATTCATGAAATAGTAACAACGAGTTTTATCAAAATATTTGAACATTTTTTTATATTTTCCCTGCTGGTAGTTAATGTACTATTCTAAACCCTGGCGATTGGACGGAACATGAAATGGTTCGCGTCTTTGCTTAGTCCTATGTGTACTGTATTTTTGACGGGTAATGCAAGCCCGGCCCGGATAGCAACATCGCTATATACCGCCTTCGGGTTTTCTGGACCGGTGTTCAAGCCTCATCTCCGGCCGTTTAATTTGTTTTTTTAGCCGTGAATTCAACTAAATTACGGACGCTACACGAAGTTACTGGGACAGACAGACAGACGGATGGATGGACTGACGGATGGATGGACGGACAGACAACGAAATTATTATGTTTGATCTCAGTCAGCAGTTGTATTACAATTTTATATAAGTATTGCCCCCCACCTTCTTAAAAGTGTGGCAATGCAAAATGAAGATCGAAGACAAGTGTCGGTCAAGGTCACACGCAGACGACATCATTGCCAATGGCAATGACAAGTTGTGGTTTTACTATACATCGTCGTAGTCATTGACCGCCAGACACAGTTGAAGTATCAAACCTGAAATGTTTTCTGTACGTGTGCGCTTTAGTAGGTAAGAGTGTACCTAAAGAGCATTTTCTCATAGCCCATGCTACACTCATGCAGTTGAGTGCCCTGATTTCAAAAAATAATATAATTGATTGCCAATGTAGTATTTAAAAAGATATAGAACCTTAAAGTTTGGAAAATTTCACCATTGTGTGTGATAACTATGTATATTTAAGTGTAATAACTTTTTAAATTTAATCAGGACACTCTCCTGTACAGTGAATACTTACTCTCGAAAAGATCGGCTGTGGAATAGTGTGGACCCCGTAATCTTCAATTTAGACTATTTGTGCTACTGTTTGTTATCAGGAAATATTCGTGTTTGTTCTAGAAATCTACCGAAAGCAATATCACATCGTAATGTATGCTGTAAATAATTAGAAGTTATTAACTATTAACTATTTAACACGTCGTTAAGTGTTAGCAGGTATCGTCTCGCCCACCGTGGCCGTGCACCACCACACTGTTCACCGTTACAGCACTCTAATGACTTATCTGTAATGTGGCTTGTATCGAGCATGATGGAAGGTTCTAGAAGTTCGTGATGAGGAGTTCTCCGATACGGGCTGGGGTCACCGCCGCGCCGGAACAAGTTCTCCCTCCTGCACACCACGTGACCCACCATTTCAATCTTCTCACGGTTCTAAAAACTTTTCTCTATCACGTATCGATCGCTGAATTTTTCGATCACGAAGGCAGTCAGACCATCGGCTAATAATATATCTCCCGTTATTCTTTAAAGCTAATTCTGCCTTTGGCCAGGGTTTCATTATTGAGCTTTTTAATGAAGGTTAAAAAACAATTTAGACACGAATGATTAATGTTTTCCAGTTATGTTTCGATTCGATGTGCGCTCAGAAAAAATAATACGAACATTACCGCTTGCAATCAGGACTTTTAATGGTTTTTACTCTAAATGTCTTATCTATTCATTTTCCATATTTTAAAGAGCTTCATTCTCGTTGGTGCAAAATTTTTCATACGACTCAAGACTAAACCTGTCCACAAGTTATCTGGAGGTGTCTTCATTCATCTTACTCATTATTTGATCAATGGTTTTTGTCTAGACTTCTTCTTTTGTCAGTATTCTTGCCTCCATTATATGCCATGCCCTAGATGTAAGATTTAATTAATTGTTTTTTGTTGTTTGTATATTTATAAGGTATTTGAGAATTTTTTTTATCTCCAAAGCTTGTTTTACCATTACTTATTTTAATTTTATATAACTCGAGGTTTTGGCATCGTACGTTTTAAATTTCGATGCTGATTCAATGTAACTTGTGATTGTACTGTTGCCATATTTTTTATTATAAATATTCATTTTTAGATCATATTTTACAGAATTTGACTACTTATATTAATAAAATAAAAAATTCTTGGGTACCGAATATAAGGCTATATTTATTCAGTAGGATGGACTATCTCATTATCATTATTAAAATATTTCAGATTTGTATTTAGATCACGCACATTTTTATATCTTCTTTTTTACTTCGAGGTGTAGATACCAGGGTGGACTAATTTGAATGACATAAAAATCACTTCGTTGTTTCGATATTGGAAAACTTTTTTGTACTCTATGCCAAAAATATTTTATTTATATATGATAGGCTACTTGATCATGATAAAAGTCGAGAAATAAAATATAATTTTTCTTGATCTTACTGATTCGATTGTATTAGATTTGCATCGTACAATGTTTGCAATATGTACGATGAAAATCAAAGAAGATATTGTCCAAGGTGTTCAAATTAACAATACTGGAATTTTGAACCTGTCCAGAAATCACATTTGAACTATACGACTGGACAATCTTGAAAAATGTATCTTGCTTGATCGATAAAGGGAACTGTCGAAATTATTTCACTTTTTATTTTAAAATGCTCGGTATTTACAGAGCCTCTTCGAGAACATTTCGATGCTTAAAGAATCGATAATATCAACTTCATGTGGAGTAGCGCTAATAAAGTCTGCACCTCGACATTTGAGGTATAGTTCAAAAACATTTATTAGAGTTATAATAAAGTTAATACTAACCAAGTCATTATTACCAAGGACTTAATCAATTTAATATCTCAAAATGTATATAAATTATAATACCATTGATCGATAAGGCAGTTTCTGTATGTTATAACGTGAGTACTTTATTTTTTTATTGAAAGAAATGTTGTACACACAACCAAGTATTACTTTTATCACTATGTTAGTTTCATGATACCCCGTCCCTTCTCATCAGCAGGTGTATATGTAAAACCACAATGTTATTAACAATGTAAATTAATCATTAAAATAAAACACAAATCACTTTGTTTTCACCACTTTATTAGATTAAACAATCTACAATTACACTTACAACATACAGAAACAATGTTCCCTTCTTCATTTGTTGTACACCAATAATCCTGAAGAAGAGAACATTATTCTCGAAACATGTACATTGTTTAATCTAATAAAGTGGTGAAAACAAAGTGATTTGTGTTTTATTTTAATAATAATGTCACCACAAAATTCAAGCCTTCATACAGAAGAAAAAATATTCTTCGAACAGTAAATTAATCATTTAAAATATGCAGTGGGAAAACGGCAATGTAAAATTTACATTTTTATTTTATTTATAATTCTATATTTTTAATTTGATATATTATATGATATATCATGTTACATAATATATCATCATCATCATCATAAATCTTGGCTCTGCAACCCCTGGTGGGTCTTGGCCTCCTCAAGACTCTTCCTTCACTCATCTCGGTTTAGTTCCAGCTCTCTCCAGTTAAGAAGCTCCAAGGCGGATATGTTTTTGAGGGCGTTGTCACTCCATCTTAAATTTGCCCATCCTAAGTTTCTTCGCCCTATCGGCCTTGAGTTCAGCAGGGACTTTGGTACTTGATGCTCGGTCATTCTCTCCGCATGACCCAGCCACCGAAATCTTCCCAGTTTTATACATTTAATAACGTTTAGCTCCTTAAACAGAGTATAGAGCTCATTGTTGTAACGTCTCGTGTGTATATAATATATACATACATATACAGGGTTATTTGTAAAACATTAATAACCTCGGAGGGATATATTCCTGCCTTGATTATGAGTCGAAAATGTTCAAGCTATTATGACCTAATATCAATAGTTAAGGAGATACGCGACATCAAAGTTTGCATTTTTTTTTCAATATTTCTAACTTATTTTTTGTAAAACGTTGGACTATCATTATAGTAACTCATATCGATTACGAAAATTTATTCGTTTCAATACAAGTTAAATAGAATGATAAAAACCCTGAAAAAATTCCAGTTGGAATGTTTTCCAATTGGAATTCGAAGGTATCTATTTTTTAATTTGACTTTTATTAAAGGGAATGAATTTTTCATTTTCGATATAAGTTACTGTAATGATATTCCAACGTTTTACAAAAAATAAATCAGAAATATTGAAAAAAAAATGCAAACTTTGTTGTCACATATCTCCTTAACTATTGATATTAGGTCATAATAGCTTGAACATTTTCGACTCATAATCAAGGCAGGAATATAGTCCTGCAAGGTTATCAATGTTTTACAAATAACCCTGTATATATATATATATATATATATATTTATAATTTTTTAATATGCATGGTGCGTTCACTACTTGTTCAGTAAGCACCTATACGAGTAGAGTTTTTATACCAGTTATTTTTTTTTATTAAAAACATGTGTACACCGTTGGACATGGGCGCAGGAAGGTAGGGTGCAAGTGCAAAATCTGCTCCGGGCGCCTGATATGAAGTTACGCCACTGAGTACGATCATCGAAAAATAAATGATGATCAACGAACTAACTATTATTTTCCATTAGTTGTCTCGCTTAATGTATTTGTTAAATTGAGGATTATTTATTTATTTTGAACGTTTGTATTTTAAGAATTGATCAAAAATAATATTTTTTAATGTAAACCCGTTTTATTGTAAATATACATTTGCGATCTTAATATTCTTCTATGATATTTAAACAAATTGAATGAATTATAAAGATAAACAGGAAAAATCTATTTGTCAAATATTTGATTACCATTGAGATACGAACCCGGAACCACGCCAGGGATTTATGATATAAATTTCGCTATGATAATGGTTTAGGATTACGAAAAATTTGAAACTTTTATATTAAATATGTATCCACTCTTATTATATAAATGATACATTATTATATTTTCAAATTGCTATGAACTTAACATAATGCAATCAATCCGCAAAACTTTTGAGTAATGCACGCTAGGTGACCAAATTTTTTTTTCGAATTCCGGTGGTAACACAAAATATTTTTTCGATAGAAAGATTTTACACGCTTTTATTTAGCTTCACTTATCTGTCAGCCAGAAGTATTATAATCGATATTTGACCCACTTCCTGAGCAACAGTCGCTCAGAAATCTGGCAAAGACGTATTCCGGATGACTACACAAAAATCATTAATTAATGTTATAAAACCATCAAAAAATATATTTAAAATGGTGACGCGTTATTTTATCGGACATAATATGTACATGTCGGTGACATCTATCGGTTTGTATTATTATAAAAGTGACGTTTGGGTTTTGAAGCTAATAGCATTCGGAATCGAAACGTTCGATTTGATTACAGGATTTAATGTGATGAAGACTAAAACATTAGAAAATAATAATGTTATTTAAAAAATAATAATAACACCATTTTATAAAGAATGACTAAAAAAAGAATATAATTTTTAACAAGCACAAGTCATATCAATAAAACTAAAAGCGTGGGGCGCTTTTCTCATACCCCATCGATAGCTTGCAATAAATAAGCTGTAGGTACATTCACATCACTACGTAAAACTCAAAATTCTATTCGATTAGTTATACGTATGCAGTTATGTTGAACAAATACCACAAACTGCTAACATCCGCACCACGCTTTTGATTTTATTGATATACGCAAATACTGCGATCGCCCTTAGTACTATTACTAAAAAAATGTTTTCTGCTTTTTTATTTTATTATTTATTTATTTTTTAAAGACTAGCTTACCCGCGCGGCTTCGAACGCATAGATTTTTAGTACCTTTTAAAAATATTTAATCTATTTGTGTATTAACCTTAAAATATAGATATATGTCGTCCCAGACTTTTCTATAAAAATTTATGAGTTCTACAACTCTTACCGTTAAGGCAGCGTTCGTAAAAAAACGCATCGCTCAACCATTTTTTCGTCGACTTTAGTTGTAAAATAGGTCACTACGAAAAACCCTTTTATTTTAATGGATAATTATATAACCTACGTTTACCCTGAAAGTCCATTCTTAATATTGGTAAAAAAATTATTGAAATCTGATAAGTAGATTCGAAGATTACCTCCTACATCCAAACTTACAAAATTTACCTCTTTATTTATTAGTATAGATTTATTTTTTTATAATATACATCATATTATTGCCGGTTTTCTTTCTAATTGATTAATGTATTTGATTTGCAATTCACCAACACACACCAATATACCAAATGCTCTGTACGCCAAACCTGCATACTTCTCAAAGGTATACAAATGCGTATTTTTAAACCAGTTTATGTTATTCTCGTACGTAGAGAAAACAAAATACTTGTAGTCGCTCCTTTTGTATTTCTATCCAACTAAATATTTCTACAGTGACGCTTTCGTGTATTCGCGAAGCTCTCCTTGCTGCACTATATCATGTTACACATATCGTGACCTCTGAAGGTGTGTGGGAGGGATGATGGGCCTTAATTGAAGAGGTGGGCTAGGCCTTGTACCTTTACCCTATATTACAGCCCAACAATCTTCATAGTAACAAAAAAAACAGGTGTTTCAAACCAATTTTATCGGTGGGAACCAAAACCATTCTGGGTATTCTCGGATTATTAAATTGTACGACTTCTTTAATAAATGTGATTAATGATGACTGAGTATCACGTAGTATTTATCGTTCTTATTAATTACCACGCTTATATTAGCTTCATCTGTTTGTCTGGAAGGAATCTTATAATCAACTAGCTGTTCGTACCCAGCGTTGCACGGGATAAGGATTAAGTTGAAAATAAATTTTCGGGGGGAAACAAAGGTTCGATTCGAAAGGTATAGATTTGCATCGAAAATATATCAGGCGGAGGGGAATTAATTGAGGATATAATAAGTATTGGAGAACGTGAAGCAGGAGGTGAGTCCCGAAAATTGAATTTTTTTGGTGGCTCGCGGTCCTGTCATCTTTGGGAACCACTGGTCTAGACACATATTAACATGTGTCTAATTTTTGGATAGTAATGTGAATAATATTTTTCGCTGATGATTATAATAAACCTTCACCCAATATTCTTGTTTATCAATTTGTTGTTTATCAAATACTAGAGATTGTACTCTAGAAGTCAATATCGTACTTCTAATTTAAACTTATCTGCTTAACCATGCTTGTCCATTGCTGGACACAGTCCTACATCTTTGCTTTTTCCATGCTGTTAGAATGTCGGAAGCAGAATTTACTGTTCGTAGCTATGAAAAAATATGCTTTTTTTTTTGCCTTTCAGGTTGTACTGTTATGAATTGCGGTGCCCTGCTGTATGGCCGCACTACATTATGGCATAGTATTGCCTCTTAATTTAAAAAAAAATGCCAATCAGGCGGCAAAAGTGGGACCGACATGAGAGCTTCTACTCATAAAACGGTCCTGGTTAGGCGGTGGATATTTAACTCTTTTGGTTTTCCTTATCGAGCTTTGATTTTTGGTACAAATGAAGACGTTGACAGTTAAAAGCAGTTACGTTACTAATATAAAATTAATAGTAAATTGTGTTTAAATTCATTTTTATAACATTTTATCACTTATCCATGAAAAAAACTGACCCGTATCATGAAAGTGTTGTTAAGATATTATAAAAATCAAGATAACTGGCACTTAACCGTAGGTTCCCGAATAGTGTGGAAGAAACTCATATGCACTTAAATATGCCAGAAGTTTCTAGAGCTCGAGCGGTTATAAATTAAGCGGAAAATGCGCACGAACAACCAGTTGTTTTAACAGCGAAGCAAGACCATAGAAATGAAACCAACGTCGATTAGTGCGAATTATAAGTGGCCAGCGGAATAAATTAAAAGTGTACCTACGGGAGGATCACCGTAATAAGAGACAGCGTAATAAAGGGTTCACAGACATGCGAATATTCTAGAAGACGATTATAAAGCCACAGACGATTTATTAGAGCGAAATTAATGTGAATTAAAGAACTTCGAATGGTAACCGCCTCCTACTCAGGATCGTGAGCAAAAACTCCCATATCGCTTTTTCTTATTCGTCGACTAGTTGACATTTTTTTAACTACAGCAATTCCGTGAAGTCACATAACACAGCAATAACGTGCAATACCCCGTCAGTTTAGACCGACTCGAGGCGGCACGGCAGCTTATCAAAAACCATTCACTGTCCGTCACAGCATTCGTTGCATCTTTATTAAAAACAAAATATAAAAGAGAAGGAAGAAATCATTAGTAAACAAAATAAAAATAACATAAAACTTAAAACTTAATGCATATATTTTTATAAAACACCAAATTAAATAAGCAAATAATAACATTAAAATACAATACATACGAGTATAATATAAAGTTATCTAAAACAAAAAGGTTTAATTAAAAAACAGTGCTCCAATTAAATTTGTATCCTGTCACATTGTGCGCAAAATAAAACATTATTTTATTTCAAGTGTTTCGTGTGTCTTCTACCGCTGCATTCCGTGACAGTGTTACGAAAGAATGTCAGGTAACACCTTCATCCATCAAAACCTTGAAATGATCCTGACTATTTATTTCCTCGCATCATCGTTCATAGCACAGCCATTATGCAATGAGTATATTACATTTCAGAACGGGTTCATCACCCGAACACGTAGCAAGCCGTGAAATATATACACCTGCGGTAATAAACACAGCACTTTTCATCTCATAAGAGCAATCTTAAATTGTAGTTGAATTATAATAGGCATCACGACCGTGCTCTCGCGGGTAATTGACACGGTATAAGGTATACCTACGTTGTCTACAACGTTATGCCTATTGTCTTGTAATATCACATGCACACGTGAATTTGCAAACAATGCAACAGCGCGTACAAGTCAGTCTGATGGAGGATTAAAGTTCAATATGAATTAGCACCGACCTGAAGGCAAATCTGGAGACAGAACTACGAGACTCGCAGTCTGGGAGAGCGCGGGAAGGCCCTTCGCAAGTTGAGGAACCCAGTTCGTGGGTACGCATATTTATAACTGGTGAATTGAAAATATTTAGAACTTATCAATATTTATAATTTTTTGCAAGCTATTTTTTTTTTAACTTGCTTTTCTTGTAAATACAAAAACAATGACAGCAATATCCAAAAAAATAAAAAAAATGTTTCGGATGCAGTCACCGAGGATTACTAATTTAGAATGTAATGAATTGTAAATTTTATGTATTTTTCCCATTCAAAATCATGTTTCCTATAAAATCTCGAATTCAGTACATTTTAAATTAATAATCCTCGTTAACTGCATTTTTTTTTTGCATATTGCTGCTTTTGCTTTTATACGCCACATGTGCTTATTTATAGAGCACAAACTCGAAAACAGAGACAAGACTAGCGGTACATAATGTAGTTCTGGTATCCACACTGATGTATGGAAGCGAAGCTTGGAGCTGGCAGAGTAGGAATAAGAATATAAATGTAGTTTAAGTATTAACAACAACAAAATGGGATCAGTTAGGCGTGTATGTGGCAGATCCATTAAAGATGGAGTAAAAAATAAACAAATTATTAATTAATGATAACCTCATTGTGATTAAATTGAATAGGTTAATAGGAATAATAAATGAAGAAAAAATTGTAAGAATTATGCTGTGATATGACGCGAATGTTGATGGCACCAAGTGGAAACAGAGGACGACCGCGGAAACCTTAGCTTGACCAGGTAAACCAGATGCTGGTAATGATTACTGTTAGGTCTTTAACAATAACAATCCACGAGTTTCCATAAGAAATATGAATATATGTCAGAACAGATGAGCGCGGTGCTCCTTCCATTTTGCACATCCCTGTGGAAAAACGGCTTGATAGCCAGTTAGTTATTATTAACTATTAAATAGTACATTTTTAGAGGTGTGCAATTATGTTTGAAAATTAATTTTAAAATAAATCGATTCAAACAGGATTAAATTTTTGTCGTAGGTTATTTTTAGTCAGAAATATTATATTAATAGGCATTCATTTAAATACTTGGAGAATTTCATTTTCTAGTTTTATGTAAACATAATATATAAACAAAAAGATTCAAAGAAAACTTAAGGCTATTTTTGTTATCTATCTCTATGTATCTTTGTAATGTATGTAAATCTCAATAATAAATATTATTGAGATTTACATAGTTTTTACAAAACTGTGTAAGTCTAGATAATAATATAATGATATATTATTATCTAGACTTACACAGTAAATCAAAAATTTACAAAAAAAATAATAAAGATGTGTGGGTACATAAAATACATAGCACATCAATATTCTAACTACTTTCTAACTAAGCTAAACTCTTGTGCAATTAAAATAAGACTATCTTGCTTTCTCCTGGGATGAGACTCGAATGTCCGACCGCTGGATCACTAGGCCGCATATTAACCATCAGACCAACAAACTTGTCAGAATATGTAAAGCTTGCAAAACGAGTCAAGGATACTGTTCGCTTTCTTTGAAATGCCGCAGATCGACGCATAATCTCTCAATTTTGGCCTCAAGGAACGATCACTCGATTTCGGAACCTACTGAAAGTCAGCTTTCGGAATTCGGCCTTGCAATTTAGACGCAGCAGCGCGGCGCGGCGGAGACTCTCCTCTTGATTCGGGCCCGGGAACAGAGGTTGAAATATCGTGACGTCGGTTATGTTAATGGGGGCAGATCGTTTCTTCTCAAAGCCTCCCCCTAATTACCGCCCGCGGACGGGAGATCCATGGGAGTCGTGACGCATCTCCAATATTCCCTTTCCTTTTTTATCTTTCACACACGCCATCCGTGTCCGGAACCATATGGCGGCCGCGCAGCCTGCCCCCTAAGAGCGCCAAGCGCGACCGTGGATCTTTAAATTCGCTCAGATTGTTTTTTTTTTAATTCCGAAACATTCCATCTTGATGTTGTATTATATCGCAAGCAAATTTATACATATATACATATAAAACTTAAGGGGTTACGTGTAGTCAGAGGCGCAAAAAAATAGACATTTTCAAAAATTTTTTTTGAACGGTTGTTTAATGTTTTGATTCAATACATAATACCAACGTTTTACACTATATTTTAAGTAACTTTACCGAAAATTTCAAACAAAATTATTAATACTGGACCACGATAGAATCTCGTTTCTTGACCCCTATTTTGCAAGTAGTATCTCGCGGTGTCCATCAGTGCTTCTTAGTGGTTTATCTAAATTTAAAGAAACAAAAAGAAATTAGTAGTTCAATAGTTAATCTTGTGCTTAATCGAAGCTTTTTTATTTTTTTTTCAAATTTAGCAAAATGGCGGACTTTGAAAGCTGAATTATGAATTTTGAGGGAAAAAATCACTCATTTATTATTTATAAAAAAAAAGTTTGAGTTAAAAAAAAAATCCTTCGATTAAGCACAAGTTTTTAATGTCTAAAATATGATGTTTAAATTTCATTTAAATCTGTCGAGTAGTTTTTAAAATATCGTGGACACCATTTTTAAAAACGTTATTTTGAGAAAAACGCGTTTAAAGTTTTATGCATAAATAATTAATGCAAATACAATTTAAAAAATTACTTACGTAGATTCAACTACCTCTGGTACATATAATACATCTTCTGCCGATGTGTAAGCCTCCAAGATGTCGATTTTTTTTTATCTACGTCTTATTTTGCCTTCTCGAGTGACCTGATTTATACGTTGGTCAGCAATCTTTATGCGCTCTATATCGAGTTTTTCAGCATACCGGTATGCATTAGGTTCATAATGTAATCCTATGCATTGGCAATCATTAATATTCCTTTCATACCTTCATGACGTCTCATTATAAATTTTTGAAAATGATTATAATACACGCACAATACCTATCGACTGCTGGATTTCACTGCCACTGAAATACTAACACAAAATCAAATCTCAGTTAGCCTAAAATGGGTCTTATGTCTAAAAGTAGAAGTATAAAAGAAATTTCGTACATTATTCTTAGAATTAAGCAGGTAAAAACCGCGTTCTGTAGCAGTCGCCCCTTTTGTCAGCCCGGCCGGCTCTAGTACCGTCCGCGTATCAGTATGGGCGGCAGCGGAGGGCCTTACAGTTATCGTTGGATATCTTTAAAACTAATAAGCGTATCGAGTTGATATTTTCACACAATATTTTTGAAATATTTGGCTTTAAGAAAATACAAAAAAAAAATCAATTTTTTTAAAATCCTGACTACACGTAACCCCTTAATGTCTGTCTGTCTGTTCTCTTTACAAATCTACACCGTTTGTCCGATTTGATTCAAATTTTGCATATTTATGCTTTAGGATCCGACGGATAACATAGGCTACATTTCCCCCTATTATTTTACCCCTTCTTCTCCTCTGATATATTTTCGATGCAAATCTGTACCGTTCGACCGATCGGCCGCAAAATTTGGTAACTTATTCTTTAGGACTCGGCAGGCAACAAAGTCGACATTTCCCCCCCCCTATTATTTTACTCCTTACCCTACCCCTGATATATTTTCGATGCAAATCTGTACCGTTCGACCGATCGGACTCATAATTTGGAAACTTATTTTTTAGGACTCGGCAGGCAACAAAGTCGACATTTCCCCCTATTATTTTACCCCTTACCCTCACCCTGATATATTTTCGTACAAATACAGATTTGTACAGAAATATATCAGGGGGAGGTGTGGGGTAAAGGGAAAGGGGGCCTGACCCAATTTTTACATACTTATTCTTTAGGACCCGGCGGGTAACAAACACAACTTTTCCTTCCTCCCCTTTTACCTCACCCCCTCACCTGATATATTTTCAGTACAAATCGACACCGTTCGATCTGATCCAAATTATGCATTCTTATTCTTTGGGTCGTAGGCCACAATTCCATCCTAGACATCCCATCCATCCCAGTCTAGATTAAATGAAAACATTGTTTTTATTAGAGACTTTGCAAAACAATGGAACCTTTGTGTCTCGCCAGAAACTGATTTTTTACTAAATCTCTAGCCCGAGCAACGCCGGGTACAAACAGCTAGTACAAACATAAACTTCTTCAAATAATTAATCAACGTTGGTACATCTCGCGGCTAATAATGCTCATATTTTTTATTAATTTTCGTTTCTCTATTTCTTATTATTTAACTCATACATTACATTTTTTACTCAAGTTTAGGTTTCTTGTGCAGATTAATTTCACATTTCCTTATATTTATCTGAAAAACGCTAACCAAATATTCATTCTTGCAAAAAAGAAAAATGCGGAACGGAAATTATAAAATAAAACTGTATAGTAAAATGAATATTATTTTTTTAAATATTTGCAAAATTTATATCTAATTTGGATAATTACTGTTAATGATTAATTAATGTTCAATTTTGTATATATTTTGTGTAGGTGTATTTAGTTAAACTAGAATATTAACTCTATGTAATGAATTAATTTTATTTTATTTTAATGTATTAATTAATTACTAATGACTACCTAAGGTGAAATTTTGTGTTGCAATATTAAATATGTGACATGCCCTAAATAGCCTGCCTAGTTGGACAGTTACATATTTTATTGTATGATTAATAATATTATTGTATAATTGTAATTATCAAAAATAAATCAATGTTATCAGAAATTATTTGTTCAATGCGATTCTCAACACATTAAAATGATTTTCCTTCGTATATTCTTCGTTTTCAATTTTGTTTTAATTGAAAAATCGGGAGGAATTAACTTAACAGTGACTTAATTTTTAACAGTTAATTACATATTTTAATGCTTCAATATCTCATGATGCAAATGATGTGAGCTAAAAATATTGACATAGTAATTCCAGACAGAATAAGTAAAAATCATGATCAAATTAATTAATCAATTAGAGAGAAATACTGTATGTCTTTCTAATTGATTGATTAATTAGGTTTTAAATTTCACAGAACTTTGTTCTGAAAAAATTTCAACTTCACAATAAGAATGTGTACTTCAATATAAACAACACGACGTTCAAGAGTTTTTGTTGCTTTAGCAAACAGATTTCCATTTTTATAATTATATAGAATAATAGCAGTTGTCTAGCGGAATAGTCGTATCTACTAAAGACCTATCTTAAAAAATATTTTTATTATAAATAGATTTGAATTCAACCACATTAAACCAATCATCCATAAAAATGTCATAAAGTTTTTAATTAACTGTGCATATAGACTGTATAATAAGTCTGATTTGATATTTTATTTTCTTATTAACAATAATCATTAGGAACAACTTTTATAACACAAATCAACAATTAAATTAAAATTATTGCCACAAACAAGTCGTGCTGTCATGATTAATATTTTTTTATGTTTGGGTATTTTTACTCACAAGAACCCAGCATCGAATACACCTCGTGGTTATCTTCTTTTTTTATTTTCTGTTTAATTTGTTAGAAAAACGCCGGCAAGTTTTGTCTATAGTACAGTCATAATATTTTTAACGAGAAAAATTACAAATATTACCGCCTTCTTTCGAACATCAAATCATTAATATAATAAAAGCTCACATCTGTCATGTTACGCTGTATACCTGGACGCTTTTGCAAATGAAACGTTTTCAAAACTAATACCTGGAGTTAATTAATAAATATAATAATTTAAATTGTTCTCACGTTTACAGGTAGGTTCAGAGTATTCTGGGTCATTCTGCCGTGAGCATCCGACTTTCTGGCCGACGTAGAAAGGTCGTAGACCCATGTCAGCACTGTAGAAATAATATAATTAAAATACCCATGGCAAAATTGCACAATTAAAATAATTAAAAAATAAAAAATTTCGTGATAATTAAAATGTTATTTTAATGTTTACTCAATTTTCTTAGTAATGGGCTTTACTTCCACATCGTAGATAATCAGCTATAATTCGTCAAAGATTACGTACTTTTATTACTCATATATTTAGGCCGCCAGTTAGGATTATAAGAAGAGCGCAATCTAGAGTAGCGTAGCGTCCTGATAACTTTATAAGATGAACGCTGATAACGTTAGTGATGGACATTATTAAATAGAGAATTATGCGTCTTTTGCTTCTTATACCTCATTATTATATTAAACCACATTATGAGCCATCACATGGCTCATAATGTGGAATTGTTATTTAGAGAATAATGTTATACTTTTTGGAACCTCATTTTACACACCTTATCATTATTTTTGCCATCTGGTAATGTAAGTGACGGACATTGTGATAAAGAGAATTATATATTTTGATTAGTGATTAATATCAATTACATACGCAATATAATAATGGATGCAATCATTAGTTTTAATTTTCATTCAACTGAAATTTAAAAAAAAAACTAATTTTAAAAATCTAATTCAAGGTATTTTATTTTTTAAGTTTGAAATCATAATAATTTTGAAAATGGAATAATGTTTTCATTTTGTTTAATAACAATTTTGAAATCTCATTCATTTTGAACAAAAGGGAAACAGACCTCTAGAACGGCCACCTAATTCCTTTTGAAAATGGAATAATGTTTTAGTTTTATTTAATAAAAGTTGTGAAATCTTACTCATTTTGAGCTAAAGTAGCAAGAGATCAAGCATCCAAAAAAAAACATATTAAACGGCCGGAGATGGGGTTTGAACCCCGGGCCAGAAAACCCAAACCGGCCGCTTAACACATGTTGCTACCGCCGCCCCTCCTGGGACCGTCAAAAATATACTATAACTAAGACTATTATAATAAAAGACAGATAAATTTGTGTCGCTGATCCTAAGGAAATTTTAATAATTTTGTCACTAACTTGTTTTCATACTTTGCTCATTGAAAAGAAGCGCTTTTACTGTTTTTAAAATTTTTATCGCATCTTCTTATTCTTATATTGCCTTAGCCAAGTCAAGTCAAGTCTAAAGACTGATAAAATAATTTTAATAATAATATCTTTACGCAAAAGTTTTCACTTAATTTCTTATTTCACGTCGAGTCAAAATGCCGACAGATTGTAAATCAAAAACATTGTCACAATAATTATTATTCCACGTTCTACTGTAGACAATTCTTATAGGGTGATTACTTTTGCGCCACCTTGTTCTTTTAATGATGTAGGACTCGCGAGACATTCCTACGTGTTGTCATACAACCAACAATATTACTCTTTATAGTAAAATAATAAAAAATAATTATGTTTACGACCGAACATTTTATTACCTGAGAAATATTAAGCTTGGACTTTATAAGATGAATGCTGATTTATATTTATGTGATTTATTGTGAACAGGTGAATGATTTTCTCCGTGTCAAGCGGTTCGGTTTGAAGCAATTTATGTACATACCTAAGTGAGTAGACATATTCGTATAGACTCTTCTTGAAATCGTGCGTTACTTGTCGTAACCCGTACTTATTTTTTTTCGTTAGGCGCTCTGTACTTGAATGTATCAAAATTGGACAGTCAACCTTCTTGACCTGACAAACGAAGGCTCTTCAAGCTGAAAATGTCGAAATGTGAACATTGTTAAAAATGTATTATATTATAAAATGTACGAGACTGTTACATCATAAACATATTACTTAAATTGATTCATCTTTTCTGAGGAACGGAACTACGGACCTTACACCGGGATTAAATATTATTCATTGTTTTATTTCATAATTTATTAAATATCTTATTTAAATATAATAATTCGTTATCTGTCTATCCCATAACACCGTAGCTTCCTGGTATTCACGGCTAAAAAAATTATACAGCTAGAGAAAGACTCGAATCTCGGACATGCGGACGGCAAGACAGCAACTAACCGATATAGCCTACACCGCTTCTCCATGGTCCGTCAAAAATATACTATATACACTACACATTGCAAGGGCTTAGCTAAGACGCGAAATTTATGCCTCCTTCCTTTGACGTTTGGCAGGCTTTTTATTTTGTATAAGTAAATAAATAAAATTTATATTTTATTTCAATTATTAATTACATTTTTAGTAATGTAATATTTATTCATCATATACGTGGGGTATAAAACAAAAGGCAGCAATATCCCACTGATATCCTTTTTGAAATAAAAAAATATGTCACTACTCAAGGAAATTTCTCCGAAATCTATGAAACCATATTATTGGAAAAAAGTTTTTAAAAACGATTGCCACCTCAGTTTTCCTTTAATATGTGTGTATAAATAAATATTTAAATTATAAATATGAAAGTATGTGTTTTTTATTATATTTATATTTAAAAAATAGTGACCATTGTTGGGTTTGTTATTCACAGAATTGAATATTGCTGCTTTTGATTTTAATACTTTTTTTAAAAATTTTTTTTTTATACTTTAATAATAATAATAATGAAACATGATTTTAAAAAGGATATCGTTATATTTCCTATAAAAGCTCGAATTCAGAACACTTTTAATTAGTAATTTTCTGTGACTTAATTTGAAAAAAATTATATTGCTGCCTCTGCTTTTATTTTGCGATATAATAATTTATTTATATTATTGTGGTTTAGAATGATCATGTGAATATATACGCGCATTGCAATAGATTTTAGATTGACCATGTTGTGTGTAGAGGTTTTAAGGAAGTAAAGGACTTACTATGGGTATCTATATGATAGACAACGTAGTCCCATTATGGGTGGCGTGACGCGAGTTTATTAAAAATAGAAGTTAGTAAAATATTTTTTAAGCGTTTTTAAATTAAAATTTTCTGCTCTTGCAACGCTGGGTATATATTATTAGTAGTATAAACGAACAACACGTAGCATTTAAAAAGTCATAATGTCGAGAAGAGATAAATCATTATATTTAATCGTCATTTAATTGCAAATCAAAAGCTCGGAAACGAATATAATTTTAATATTTACCTCTGTAAACAGCATTATGCTTTCAAATCACGTCTCTGCTTATTATTACTACAGCCGTACAACAAAATGATTTAAAAGTACTTTAAGAGTTTAATTCTTATATGCGATATACATATGTATGAATCGAGTATGTAGATTTATACTACCTTCTTCCTCTTCTTTCTGTACCTTGTCAGTTCCCTCTTATGATCACTCGTGCGTCAACCTCTCTGTCCTGCGCCGCCCGGAGCAAATCCTCCACCTGCCTCATTTCGATCCGGTCTCTGATGTCGCGTAGTCAGGATATTTGCTTTCGACCAACTCCCAATCTTCCTTCTATCTTGTCCTTGAGTCATATTCGGAGGAGGTTATATTTTTCCCCACGTAACACGTGACCCAAATCTAAAACCTTCTCCACTTTAATATTCGACAGTTAGTAGCTGACCATATCGGCCCACGACATACGAAGCATTCTTCGGTGTATCCGCATTTCGAATGCTTCCAACCGTATCGTAAAATTAACTTCCAGAGTCATGTGTAATCATTCTCTTTTAGTTTAAGTTGTAGGTTTAGGTTATAATCGCAGAAGAAGGCCCTTATTTTATAAAAATGCAGCACGTGCTATCTGTATTCTCCATCTTACTTCAGTATTGGGTCAAGTACCTATGTTCACAAAATAGTAAGAAAAAAATATAAATAAAACAATATAATTAATAAAAATATACTTTGTTATCACTTGTTATTAATTAATTATATTATAATAGTTGTTTGTATTCAAGCTGCTGCGTTAATTTATTTTTTATTTGTCTCCTAATATTTTGATATTTGTTTCATTGGTCTATCATGAACTCGCATTAGTATTATTATCCGCAATATTAGAATCTCCAAAGAAAAAAATTTTTTTTTTGTTTACCATAACGTCTCGAAATCGAATTGGTAGGTGCGTAAAATCCAAATCAATTTGTGTTATACACAGTGTTCGATGACCGGGAGCGTTTAATAGCATAAAATATGATCAATTTCATCGACGAAACAGCCCCTATATGTCATTTTTCTCCTGCCAGTTCATTTTTTATGTTACCCAAGCATGGGCGCGTGTATCAATTTACGAATATCTACCCTTGTGGAGGTCCTATAAATATCAGTGAGGTCTAATTTGAAAAATATAACAACAAGGATCAATCCTTATGTTATGTATTTCACCAAATGTAAAAGAAAAGACCAAAAATAGTTGTTAAAAAAAACGTGTTTTATGTTTATTTATATTGACGTTTATTGATTGATTTTTAGTTAATATTGACGTAATTTTTATTCTTTTAAATAATACAAGATATTTTCTAAAAGTTAATATAAAAAAAAATTACAAAAGGGGGTGTTTTGTCGATGAAATTGATTATATTTTATGCTATTAAAGGTTCCGACACCGGTCATGATGAATCCTTTTGTCATTTTTTTATTGCTCTTAAGTTGTCTGCGATCGTCTAGTTCTAAATGCTTACCGCTTTACTCAAATGACATAAATCTGTAATAAATAAAATGTAAAAACTCAGTCATAAAATATTTACATTTGGTTTTATAACACATTTAGTTTTTAGAATGAATGTCGCTCCATTCGTTTGACAATAATAATAATGTAACTGGTTTTTAAAACCATTCAGGTCTACAATCAACAACACAACCATATCTTGAGCCGCGATCCTCCAGCGGAAGATTTGGTGCCGCATTAAATATTTGTGTACATTGTTCAATGGTGCACGCCCATCTCATTCTAGGGCGTTCCCGCTGAATTCCCTTCGATATTGCTCAGGCGTCTTCGCATCTGGCAACAAAAAGTGCTGTCCATATCAGTCTTCTAGCTTCTAGCTTCGGTATTCGGCGGATTGAAGATCTCCAAGAGTTCAGCATCGGTATGGACACTAACTATTCCAAGTATCGTTCGTAGACATGTTTTCCTGATACTTGACCCTCTTTTGTTTTTCCGTACACTTGCAACAATACAATATTTGGTTTGTTGATCTCGCTGTAAATCAAGACGTAGGTCGATATGTGTGGCAAATCCATTTAAGATGAAATAAAAAATGAAGATATTAGGAAAGAATTTAAAGCTGATGATAAATGAAAATCTAATAGAATTAAAAAAGTGTCGCTCAGGTGGTTTGGGCATATTGAGCGAATGAATAAGGAGAAGATAGTGGTATGAAAGGTGTATAACGCAAGTTTTGACGGTGTCAGAAAGAGAGGTCGACCGCAGAAGAGGTGACACGACCAGATTAACCAGATACTGGAAGACGGTCCCGTTAGAAGCCTCAACAACCGTCGAGCTTGCATGCGAAGATGTAAGAATGTAGATGAGGCGAGAGTTGTATGTCAGTACAGAAGATTGTAGCGCTCTATTCTCTCTACTTACCCTCCCGGGGAAACGGTGTGATGGTAAGCAAGTAAGTAAGTAAATCAATATAACGTTATTCAATTGATGTTTGAAATGAAAATCCTCTACACCTCGTATTTACAACAATTTATTGAATGAATTAGGAAGGTATTTAAAGGTATGATTGTGAAGCATTCTTCCGGCAAGAGAATGTTCCGAGAATGTATTCCTGTTTAAAAATTATATAATATTTTGTTGATACCTAATTATTTTTAATTGATCCTTCTAATTATTTTTTCATTAAATTGAGTCGTTTTTAATCCTTTTATTGCACTATATGGGATTTTATTTATTTATTTATTTTATTTTATTTTATTTTATTAATTACACGGCTTAATAGCCTTTTACAACAGGTTTATACATAATTAAAATACAACAAACGATTAAATGTAAAAGAAAAATAATAATTTTCTTATTTATTTGATTTTGGTTTATCTTTTGCTTTGTTGAAAGATATATTTTTATTCCTTCCGATATGCTTATCTTACACTTTTACAATTTGATCATTTAGATAAAGAATTTGTGGGGTATTTTATGCTCTCAACGCTCTCCCACAGCGAAATCAATAATTGAGTAATTTCATTGCCAGTTTTTTTTATTATAAATTAATAATAAATAAATGGATATAAGCTATGGCGGCATCACCAGTGCCTTTGTTCTAAATTTAATAAAACGCCGTGACAAATTACTTTTACGAAAGCTATATCCGCTCCAAATATGTTCGTACGGTAATCTGTTTTTACGTGTGAAACAAATTTGAAAAATTGTTTAAATTATTCACTTCATAATATTCATGAAAACGTTTTTTAAACTGTAATGCTGTCAGGGTTACGATCCCGATTATGTTGAAACACACGAAACAAGTGTGTTAATTATCTATTGTTTGGTACATCGATTAAATACCATTTAACGATGCAACATTTTTATGTGGTACTTTTTATACCATTCGTATGCAGCGTCGCGTGCAAACATTTTAAATTTTGATTAATTAAATCTAATCACCAAAGCGCATAACTCTTGCATAAAATAAAATAATGATCGCTAATTGATTACTGAGAACAAACTCACACATTACAAAAACTGATTTTATTCTCGACATTGTAATCGTTTCGCGCGACAGGATGACTCAAATACTCCATCACGGAAAACGATTATCCCATATTGTTATTGAAAAAAAACTTAAAACGTTTATTACTTCTACCTAAATGATTTTATGATTTAGACCTGTCTTTTCTCGAATCTAGGTAGGGGGGTACGTACGGATTCTCATAATCATTTTTTTTTTAAATTTTAAACGACTACTGCAAGACCTACATTAATGACTTACACGTCATTGGATAAGGGAAGGATGTCGCTTCCTTATGTAGCTATGCGCACCAAACGCGTAAGGGGCTAGGGGGGTAGCATCACTTTCGTATAAAGATGCACTTCGAATACGTTGATAAGTTGGTGTATAATATGCATAATGTAAATATTTTAATGACCGGCCTTCCTGCGATTGGATGAAACGCATGATTGCGTGACAGAACAAATTTGGCAGTCTAAGCGACAGTACGTTGAATTTGGTAGTGACCAGAAAGTCTGATTTCACGAAGTGTATGTAGATAAGTGTGGCCAGATGTTCGATAATGAGTAAATTTAATATAAAACTCTTTACTTCAGTTTTCTGAATTAGCTATTTTTGGTTTATGGAAGAGTCAAATTTATAGAGAACATAAATTATTTCTGGTTTATGGGTGTCATTTACGCGTCATAGAGCTTGCATAGAGCATGCAATTGAATTTAAAAATAATTTTCTTACACATCCATATAAATTGTATATAATATATATTATTTTATAATTTTAAACTATAATTTTTATTAGTCTAATGCAGCGAAAACATCTCGAACGGAGCGCTCTGACGTTTTTTTTTGACGTTTAACGGAAAATTTGCATAATATTTCTGGAATTTCTAATCACACTCGGCTATTTTCAGCTCCCATCATTTTGTTCGTCATAAAATGAAGCTAGAAAATATCTAATTTACTCTCAAAAAATAAGACGCCATACCGCTTGCTCCACATTTTTTTTCTGTTTGATGTATTTCTGTTTCTCACATATGAAAATGAAAAACACAATTTTTTTTAGTTCTGCTTGTTTATTTTTTGTGAGGGCATAATCGATCTCCTCTCTCTCTCTCTCTCTCTCTCTCTCTCTATATTATATATATATATATATATATATATATATATAGCTCTCTATATCTCACAAAAATTAAAAAAATCATGTGTTTTTATTTTTATATTTGTGATTATGGAGTTCAACAAACTTACTTTCACTTATTTTCAATATCTTTGCATTGTTTCTGCTATTTTCTTCCTTGCAAAAGGTATAAATTTTTTCAGAGTATTTAAGTATTTATATTATATATTTTTTAATTTTTTTGTTCATACAGTTAGACTCAAAAATTTTATTTTTGTTTTATAATAAATTAAATCAATTTTAATGACATTATACTCCCCATAATATGAGCCAATAGCTAGAGCTTACGGGAAGAGTATTTATAAGCCAAATTAAAGTACAAAAGTAGAAACCATTTAGAAGAAGTAATTTTTATTATACAAAAACCATTTGAAACGTGTGGGCAATTTTACAATACATCTTTGTCCAAAATCACGGACTTGACATCTTTCTTAAACTGTATAAAAAATTCTGCTTGGGATATAAGGGATAGAAAGTAGAAATTCTTATTACGAATTTATACCGAATGCAAAAATTGTTTGTATAGTATTCATATGCAAACAAATATGAATCGCAAGAGTTTTATCAATTGATCTGTCTGGTCGGAATACAAAATAAATTGTTTGTTTGTGTAGTATGCATATGCAACAAATATGAATTGCAACAGTTTTATCAATCGGTCTGTTATTACTCGATCTAAACCTTCCCAATCTACATCTTCCTGATATCACCAAGGCTACGCAACCCATAACGCTTGTGTATTGACGGATGCTTCTGTCCACTCGTCAGAAATGAAGAAAAAACTGGTATCACTTTCCTTCTAGCAACGGTGCTGTCGAACACTTCCGACACTCGCACAAACACCAGAATCACCTCTGCCCGTGCATGCGTTAAATTAAAAGATATATCTTTTCCGTTTAATGAATCTATCGCTTGACCCGCGGGCCCGGCACGGAGCGGGTCGGCCGTCGTGATCATTTTTGAGTCATCATATTATTCTTTTCCACGATATTCTTCACATTCATGACTGGTTTTTATTTATTCGTCCATTATACAACCTTCGGTGCCTCGGCGGGCGGGGCCGCGTTTTGGCCCGCCGATGGACCCTTTGTGCTGGAATCATTATTTTGATGTAAATAATACATAAAATGAGATTTATTAAAATCACCCGGGGCGGAGATTTTGATACGGACGTTTTATGGAGAGGAGCGATCTCGCAATATGCGTACCCAGTATATTATTTTTAGTTTTATTTAGCATTGTGAGGATGTGTAGACGCTGAAAAAAATTGATATGAAAATTTAAATAAAATATAATTTAATATAAGTATAATTTATATTAAATCATTTCGCATTTTTTGAAGAAGATGAAATATAATAATTTCGTAACATTTTAAAATATTATTTTTAGTAAAGCATATTATTTTTAATTTTACGAAGCATTTAATCTTTTATAGACAGTGCAAATTTTGACAATGTAAACATTAACTAGTATATTGTATACCTTCATTAAATCATTAACATTTTAAAATATTATTTTTAGTTAAGTATATTATTTTTACTTCTTTTTCAAATATACTTTACTATTATATTATTTATTTACTATTATTATTTTATATAAATTATATTATTTTTTATTTTACGAAGCATTATAAGGATATGCAGTAAAAAAATCTCTACGATAATTGAAATACAATAATTTCAGGTAATAAATAGCACAAGCATTTAGTTTAATTTGAATGTCGACCTCTTGGTTACCCTCGGATACCATTGCATGAGTGTATTCGTTAACGATTGTCCGTCCTCCGAGCGATGTGGCATTACGTAATATGCTTATATTTACATGATATGTATAATGTATAGTAAAGAGGGTGTCTCATAACTAGTAGTAAATACTTTCGGGTGTGTTTTTCCTTCAATTTTGAATATAAAATATTCTTTACACTTGGGTAAAATGTCAACAGAGAATAAAAGAGATGAGCTACACTAAAATTTCCCTTTTTTTTAATTTTTTGACCTACCTTCTAAAACTTAAGGCTATCATAAAAGTAACTTATATCGAATATAAAAAAACTAATTCGCTTTGTTACTGGTCAAATAAAATTATTAAAATAGTACAGAAATTTAAATCAGTTTTTTGCAAGGTGCATCAAAGCGAATGAATTTTTTAAATTTGATATAAATAATTTTTATGAGCGTCTACGTTTAAAAAATATGTCAGAAATATTTAAAAAAGACATGCGAACTTTGATATCGCTTATCCCCTCAATTGTTGACATTTCATCCAATGTGTAAAGAATATTTCTATTCAAAATTGAATGAAGAAGACTCCACTCCATCGCTTCCTCGCTGAATGGGTAGGAAGTGGGGATGGATATCTACAATATTTGTCTTGGTGCATCATTCTTGTTTCGTTCACTTTCTAACATCTTCTTATGATCGCTCTTCAGTTGTTGAATATTTTCATTTAATATTTATATATTAAGGTACGTACCCAACATTAACTTTACTATTGTGTTTAGCTGTAAATACGTGATTCACCCATGCTCCGAAGCTTGTATGATTAAATGTTACCACCCGATGCCATATTTATTTATAAAATTCTAACCACATATGCCGATCAATTGAGCTTAATTGATACATAAGTTGGTTCTATTCTATTCCGAATAAGGTCCGTTCGTATTTGCCGCATTGCCTTAGACGTCCCGAAGATGAATTCTCTCATAAAAACTCGCGGGTCTGACAGAGAATTTCAATAAGGGTCCGCGGATAGATAGAAGGTACAAAATAAAAATGTATAATTTAAATTACAGGATTTTATGTTTGTTGTTGTAAATTTGATGAGTTTTCTTTTCTTTTTGAGTAATATGTATGTAAATTCTTAGGGTTTTTCACATAATGAATTTCTTCTTCTTCCTTCCGGAATTCCTTCCGGCACTGGCCGCATGAATCAGATAGATTTAATATGGTGTGTTACTAAGTTTTTCTTATGCCAATATTAACAGAGAACATAATGAATGTTTAAAATATTTGAATAACCGCAATATGACACATGAAAGAAAGATGGAAAGAAAGAAAAACAAATTGGTAAAGGCTATACTTCGTCCGAAAGAAAATTTTATGCTCCGCAAGATATTGTGTTTTATTTAATTACAGTCCTTCAAAATGAAATGTCAAGTAGACAATAGTGAGTAATTTCGATACCTTATTCTGTTTGGGTAAAGACCGGGTAGAAGAGGCATCAAATACTAATATTAAACATTGGCAAGAAGGTTTAAAGGCATCGCAAAGCGAAGAGAAAAAAGAGAGGATAATAAAGAAGAGGAGAAAGAAAATACTCACCAATTTTTGTATTTTTTTTGTTGTGTCCTCTTCATTTGAAAATAACATACATAACTTATGTTAACACTCATTAAGTTTGCTATTATTTTTAGGCATATTAAAAAAGTGCATTGAAGTTTTCCGCATGTTGTGTTGTACAATTCTTTGAAATCGGTATTATTATAGGCAGAGTAGTATTCTTATCTCAATTTATTTAAATGTAAGTAACGATAAGAAAAATCTCAAACATCTTCTGCCTGATATCATAAATATGCAATGAAGATGGACAGAACAACGATGACACCGAACAGCAGAGGAGACAGTAAAGAGTACATGCCAATATGTTGTCACGCCTTTTACCGCGATGTTTTGTTATAATCGTTCTTCACCAGCACATGTAGGTACGTACCTGAGAGCTCTGGTCGAACAACAAACGAGTGATGTACAACCGTCTACGACAGGGCAAGCCTTACTGGTTTTCGGTTAACTAATTTATCGATAAATATGGCTATATTCCATTACCAAATTACCGAATAAAAATTGTAATTACCGGTAACTTCATTAAATTATTTTCAACTTTTCAATAAATTATTTAAAATTACATTTTTCAACTACGATGTTATATGATATTTGCAGAAAGCAGAATCGTTGAGTGTTTTGTTGTATGGTTCGTTTACTCGGAATTTCGTGGAATTTTCTCCGGTATAATACAATTTGAGCGCGTGCGTTGGGGATCAGAGACTAATCGCAAAATCATTTGTCAAGCTTACCGTACAATATTTTTAATTATTCTTCCCTTGTACTTTGTACTTACCAAATAGTACTTTTTAATGTTTCCAGAAGCCTATTTGCACTCTACTACGTCATTTTCACCATTTCATTACTGAAATTTCATCATTTATTAATATAGTTATATCCTCGAGTAAGTGATTTTTAACTATTCGCTAAATTTTATTTTAGTACTGTATTGTGTATTATTTTAAAAGGAATAAAGCGTTCGTATTGATTCTTAAAAAAATCTTATTTGTTATGACAAATAAATATTAATTATTTATTAAATATTTCCATAAATAAATTAATGCGGTAACTCATCAACCTTTGTTCTAAGTAATAGAATTTGAATATTCTTCTTCTTCAATGACTCTACAGCTCATATCGAGCTTTGGCTTTCATCAGTTTTTTTGACTTGAATATTATCAATGAAAATCATAATTTGAATATGAGTAGCTTTTAATTATTTATTAAATAAATCGATAAATAAATAGATGCGATAACACATTAACCTTTGTTATAATTAAATAAAATAAAAATAAAATAACATAAAATTAGCCTTTATTGCTGTTAAACTTATAAAACATTCTAACATTATTAACTAAAAAGATTTTTTTATATATACATGTTTATATAATTTAAATTATTCTAAATTCTCAGCGTTCGGGTCATTATTTTAAGAAACAGCTTGTCTTTCGACATAGGCCTCCTCTTAAGATTTCCATTTTTCTCTATACTTTGCAACTCTGATCCATTCTGGACCAGCCACCTTTTTTAGATCGTCTTCCCATATTTTCGTTTGTCCACCTGTGTTTCTCTTACCGTCTCTTGTTATTATTCTGGTCCATTTCTCTTGCCTATTTCTCAACATATGTCCAGTCCATCGCCATTTTAGTATTAGATATACAGAATGTGCCTGTTTGAATTGAGTTCTGTGTTTTATTTCTGTTAATTTTACTTTATCATTTCTATTAACTCCAATGACACTTCTTTCTATGCTATTTTGACAGACGCTAAGTTTATTTGTTAAGGTTTTCGTGAGTGTCCATTTTTGACTACCATATGTTAAACAGGGCAGAATACATGCGTACTTTTCTTTTAGCTTTTATTGGCACATCTCTGTCCTTCATAACTTCACTGAGCGACCAGTATCTCTTCCAAGTATTGGCTATCCTCCTATCGATTTTTTTGTCCATGGTTTTGTTGGGCGATATAAGTTGTCCTAAGTAGATGTACTCGTCTGCGTATTCTATTTTTTGTGTGTTTACTACGATATCATGTGTCTTTGAGGAAATTAGTCATGATTTTTGTCTTGGTGATGTTCATTGACAGCCCTGTCTTCGCACTCTGATCTGATAACTGTTGTAACATATGTTGTAGCTTTCTTGGGCACTCAGAGAACAGGATCAGATCGTCTGCAAAACGTAGATGACTTAAATTTTCTCCATTAATATTGAAACCATTCTCATCCCATTCTAGGTTTCGAAATATCATCTCCAGGACTGCCGAAAATAGTTTGGGCGAGATAGGATCACTTTGTCGGACGCCTCGCTCTATGGGGAATTCTTCGCTTGCTTTCTTCAGTCTAACTTATGCTGTACTTCTAGAGTATATATTCCTTAATGTCCTTATATATTTGTGTTGTATTCCCTGACTGTGTAAGGCTTCCCAGATGTAATTGTGCTCCAAGGAGTCAAAGCTTTATTAAAATCTACAAACCCTAAGTAATAGGATTTATTATATTCATTGTATTTATGTAAAATTTGTCTCAGGATATGAACATAATCGATTATTGAGAACTTGCTTCTGAAACCAGCTTGTTATTTTGGTTGGTTTTCATTGAGTACTGTAGTAATATCATTTTATTTTAACTGTAATATAATTTTTGAGAAGACCTTGTAAACATTGAACATAAAACTGATAGGGCGATAGTTTCCGATTTCTTCTTTGTTTCCTTTTTATGTAACAGTATTATCGTCGATTTTGTCCAGTCCTCTGGAATAGTTTCGGTCTCTAGAATCTCGTTAAAAAATTCTGTTAGTATTGGAGCAATCGCTGGTATAGTTGATTTAAGTAGTTCGTTGGTAATTTGATCAAATCCATTTGTTTTGTCTGTTTTTTGTGTAGTTATTGCCTTGATCGTTTCTTCTTTCAATATGTTCGGTATGGGCTCAGAATCCATTAAACTAGGTCTCTCTGCGGCCGCTCTTGGGTTCTTACTTTGGTATAATTCTCTATAGAAGTCAGTTGCGACTTTCAGTATTTCGGGTCTTTTTCTTGTGTTAGTTTTATTCTTAGTCTTAGCATCCATTCACTTTTTTCCCATAACTCTTTAATAGCCTTTTTTATCCCACCAATTTTGTTAATATGTTTTTGTAGTGTTTGCTGTCTCTTTGTTTTCCTATCTTTTCTTATACTTTCGTTTATGTTCTTACTGATATCTCTTATTTTGTTTCTCTTCTCTTGATTATTTTCCCTTATTTGTAATAGTTTTTTCCTTTCTTCTAGTAGCTGCTGAGTTTCTGTAAAGTTTTTGATAACGTTCTATATAATATAAACAAGCTTTATGTAAAATTAATGACGATATGTAAGAATTACTTTTTATTCAATTTTTTCTTTTAATCTTAATACAATGGCATAATCTTCACTTTATGACACCATAATAATTATCGGTAAACTTATATTCAGTTCAGAGTTTTACTGATTTACCGGTATTGCCACTTTCCGATTAATCTACATGCCCTAAAGTCTATGCGTTAGAGCAATACTTAGAATAGAATATTGTCCACGTTATGTTTGCCGAAGGCCGTATCCACGGATTCATTCTTCTCCAGATACATCGTATTGCTTGTGTTAAGCGGCCACTGGAGCATACCACCGACTCTTGAGGTTTGGATCCTCAACCTAAGTATGGTGTCAACTGCACAATAATATGTTACAGTAATAATAACAGTTATAAATAAATATGGCAATAGTCATGTAATCCATATGGATGAAAAATATTATATTTGTGAGTATATTTTATGTACCTTTCTAAACTACCTACGAAGGCATATTTAATTTTTTTTTAAGTTTTTCTTTTAATTAACTTATATTAGTCAAAAATATGTAATTAGTTATGTATCTTCCGTTACAAGAGAATCCACCTTAATAAATTTTCTGATATTTGAAAATATATATAAATTTTCTTCAATTAAAATTTTAGTCTTCAGTATATTTGTTTACAATACAATACATTACATAATATCCATATACATTGCAAAGAATACATGGAATTCCCATTACCGAAGAACAATCTTTGTAAAATCTGTTTGTGGTTTTTGATTCACTTTACATTTTTAATATTTTTTTACTCTTCGTTTACCTGCGACCTTTGGATTATTATTATTATTATTTTCATTCAAATTCAAGGTTGACTTTATGATGTATTTTTAACCTTTAAATAATATCTATTTTTCTCTTAAGTATATACTACGATATTGTATAACTGTTTGATTAACATAAATTATTTTACAAAAATAATGGGAAAATAGTTAATTAAATATTAATTACGTTAATTAACCCATTCAATTTTCCCGTTCGTTCACTGCATCTGTAGAAATGTCTAAAGAATCCAACCAAATAATAAGTCAGTTAGTCTTCAAATTAATTAATCATTATATATTTGTTCGATCATATACGCTGTGAATTTGTTTATTGTAACATGATCTAATTATGGTGCATTTACGTAGTATCTACAGTTATATAACATTTTAAGTACATTTTTTGACTAATTGAATTTTCTATACGGTATATTTCTATTCGAATCTCGTCTAATTGAGATCTATTAGATCTTCAACATGTATTGTATTCTAATTCGAAATTTTCCTAAGTAGTATATATCCGATGGTTATCCAAAGATTAGAAAACAATCTAAGAACATACACCTTCATGTTCACTAAATGTTTGTTTGATATTGCATATTCCTATAGTTTTGGCAAACCATTGGTGACATTAGAGAATAGGCATAATTATTTATTCATTTCTCATGCTCACAGACACATTCATACGCTAATACGTTCTCTATTTTGCAGAAGGACTCAAAATAACGTGACTTTGCCGTATTTTTTCAACCCGGGCGATTTAATCTACCCGTAAAGGGATTGAGAATGCGGGACTCCTCGCAGCAGGGCTGGGAAGAGGAATTTACACTCGAGATCTATATCAAACGGGACGTTCTCTATACAGTTTGCCATAACTCTAGCCGCATGACGGTTCTAGAATTATACTAGATGTGCCCACGTGATATGGGTATTTTATTATTCGTAACGCGAGTTGAAAACAGTGAAATAGATATCGATAATTAACGTTCTAAAAATATATTCTTGGTATGTGCAACATGCATAGTCCGAAATATTTTGGGGATGAATAGCATTTCTAAATTTGAATGTATTTAACTCTTTCAGAATTACAATCATCTTATTTATATCTGAAACATTTAAATGTTTTGGTTGATTTAATTTTTTTGGTGACAATAAGCTGGTAAGATAAAAACACAACTCAACAAATATATTCTCGGTAATTTGAATGTACTATATAAAACTATACCTACCACTGATATTAAAGAAAATATTATCAATTTTATTTATTATCCATATTATTTAAATATAATTTTCCATATTATTAAAATATTCTGGAAAAAATAATACCTAAATTATCTCCGTAATAGTAGGTAGGTACATAGGAAAATTTTACAATAAACTTTTGAATATTTTTGTTTGACAATATAGGCAGAGGTAATATTCACGCCCTTACGTTTAGACATGTTTATATTTTATATATTGTTTCTGTTTCTGGGATAAATACTTTAATGACAATATAAAAAATTTAATCTTATGACCCACTAATGAACATCCTGTGGGTTATTGGATCACGTTGTGTGTTTTTATGATCGAATAATTAAGTCTCTTAGCGGATGCGAAACCAGGTTATTTTCGAGCACTTCATCAGATCCACCGTAAAATATAAGAATACTTAAGAATTGTGCTTTAATGTGATTGTAAATATTCGCTATCGTAATATTTGCATTAATTATTTTAATTTAAATATCAAATTCATTTTTAACACAACAGCACAATTATTGTAGCCGGCCTTGAGAAAATCACGTATATGTGTTGTGATCAACCCCTGATATAAGAAGCCAGTGTCAAGCCCACTGGACAACGAGATCCACCAAAAAGTGTATTAAAATAAAGTAGATATAAGCACTACTTGTTACTTTCTTGATTACTTTATATCTTGGTCTCACTTGAGGTAGTTTTACTAATGAACCTATTTTTGATATTATAATTTAATTTTAGGTAACTCATCATTAGGAATACAGAGGAAAGCGTTGTATCCTTCTCTTGGCATCTCCACCACCTTCCCTAAAAAAATCTATTATTTATATCAGATTTTGCTTAGTTGCGCTCGAAGCATTTTTCTATGTTTCTTAAATCAATATTTCATATATGTATTTTAATTTACATATATGTAATTATAACATGTACAAAAAAATGTCATAATTGAAATGAAGATTTCTTCACTGATATAATTCCCTTCTGAGTCTGCATTTTACCATCGCAATACTCATTATTTTAATGTTAACTTATTGTACGTAGGAATACTCCGTAATTTCGAATTATTTGCTTATTTATTCTATAATCTTCCATTCGAGATTATGTTGGCAACTTGGTTCACCACTAATAAAAGTCTATCTACAAAGATATCTATTGGGCGAGAAATATTTTTTTGTAGAATTTCGAATAGAAAAAAACTTAATTTATTTTAAAGGAGGAATATTAAAACATTATTATGATTAATATCGATATTATTATTTTCGTATTAATTAAACACAGCTTTTAAATCTTCCGTTTCTTAAAAACTAAGACAAATATGATGACGCTTAACTTTAATTTTTTTTTTAAATAATTATTTACGTACCAAATATCAGAAATATTACTGTAAATTTAAATAATTAGGATATTTTATTATATTTCTTTAGATTACGTTGTTCCTTATAATCTATATTACCTTTCTGATATGCTTAATCTTAAAGCCTATACTAGCAATCAATATTAACATAATATTGTTTAATAAACATTTTGAAAAATGTGTCTTCAAAACAATAATACCAGTAATCCACTTTTCAAAAGAAATTTAAATTTTCTCCTTTAAAATGTAACGTGTGACATACCCAAAGGAAATGGGATTTTATAAGCATTATTATAAGTTTTTTTATATTTGTTTATTTTAATCAAATAAAATTTTCAACTTTGTTTTTTTATCACTCAGATGTAGAAAATGGTTTTGTGAGGTGATAAAAATGTAAACTCAGTGGTTATTAAAACATTATTAAATAAAAATAATTTGATTAAAATAATAAGGACCTAAAAAATCATTTCCCTAGCGAGTATCGTAACCACTCGACTGTTTAAGCAACTATTTAGATATCGTTCATCAAATCGGGATATTATGCGCAATCCATGCAAATTCTTATTATCATCTTCTTGCGCGGGAGGGGAGGGGTTTAATCTCACGTTTTAATTTGAATGTCGCAATAACCGTTCCAAGTGCACTTTAGTATCTAAAACTTGCATTTACGGCCCAGGGATTAAACATTAAAATGCACTTTACAACCGTTACCCAGGGCATATCCAACAGGTTTATTTGCACAGAAGCCGCGGATGTGTATGGAAGATGACATTAATTTGTATTCCACACAAATCACAATAACTGGTAGGGGTGCTCGAGATATTAAAGCTTTTAAAGAAAAGTGATCAAAAAATTACAATATCGGTAAATTTGTTTGAAGTGGTCCATTGGAGTTTTTATATCTTTTCTGGTATTGCTTACTAGTTAGGGCATGGAAATACTACGAAAATAAAGTTTTTAGCTATTGAGTATTACATATAAACAAACAAAACAATCATGAATTAATTGACGAATAATAATAATATTCACTAAATGCTCGTTTTCTGGCATGAATATATTAAGCATACATCCTTACACCCAATTAATACTATTTACTTACAACGATGATGCACTTGTAATAAATGGCATATGAAAATCTTTTAATTTATAACATTCAAAAGTTCTTTTTTTTTACAAGAATATTTGTAAATATGGAAAGATTTATTTGCATAAATCATAACATCGCTCTGGTGACTGCATGTAGCTGTGTAGGAAAATATTAATTTTGATGAATATAAAATAACTAGCTATAACTCGTCAAAATGACGGCACTTTTACATGCCGATTCCTAAAAAATAATTATGTACTCATTTAAAGCCGACACTCACGAAATAATTAATAATAACGACTTTTATCAAAAGAAGCAGGAGAAATATGTTTTAAATATTTCTCCTGCTGGCAGTTAATGGTAATTTTAAACCCTGATGATTTTGCTGTGCAGAACATGAAATGGCTCGCGTCTTTGCTAAGTCCTATGTGTACTGTATTTTTGGTGGGTAACACAGGCTCGGTGGTAGCAACATCGCTATCGATGCCGCCTTCGGGTTTGCTGGCCTGGGGTTCAAACCCCATCTCCGGCCGTTTAATTTCGTTTTATAGCCATGAATTCGAACGAAATTACGGACGTTACTCGAAGTTACGGGGACAGACAGACAGACAGACAGACGGACAGACAGTGAAATTATTATGTTTGAAACGTACCGGAAGTAATCTGATGTTAATTAAGTATGCAGATCTGAAAAGTTAATGAAGATAATTTTGATACATTGCTTAGGTCGTTGATTAATCATGTTATTACTTTGAGATAATTTATCGATCTTACTGCATTGTAATTGTTCCTGGGAGTAAAAATTATGTAAGGTATGTAAAGTATTAAAGTAAAAAATTATGTAAAGTAAATCCTATTTTCTATATTATTTCTATATTTACGTAACATCTAAATACATTAACTCGGGGTAAACTGGTAAACTGAATGTGATATATGGAATCAAGCTATTATAGAATGAAGAATTTAGAAAAGAATGTATTTGTGATTTGAGCACGGTAAATTGAAATAGGATTAAAAATTAAGTTTTTTGATCATGTTGATCGAATAAATAAGGAGAGAATAATTCATATATATATAGCATCAGCAATCGCGTTATATATAACGCGATTACTGATAGCACCAAAAATAGATGACTGCAGTAGATAATAATTAAAAAGATTTTACTATTGAAAAACCGCGTAAGCAATGATAATTATGTCTTGCTACGCTTACCTTGCTACTAATTTTTTATGATCGGCTGTTTGCTTTTATAATATTTACTTACTGTTTATACTTACTTATACTTACTTACTGTTTTCATAATTTTTATATATAGCTATGTACCGCGACACAATTATTAAGATTTCTATTTACTCATTTTTATATTCTGTTGCTTATTCTGTAATATAGCTTTTAAAATGTCATCTAAAAATACACTTTCTAATCCAGCTGCACTAGAGAAAAACACGCAATATGAATCACTGTCTTCTCACAATATTGAATCTTCACTACTATTGAACACTGTTTAGTGAATCAGACTTATTTTAAAGGAAACACATTCTTATTGTGAAGTTGCAATTTCAGAACAAAGTTCTGTGAATTATTAAACAATTTTTATTAATCAATTAGAAAAGACATACAGAAAAAATAAAATTAACGAAAAATATTTTAACTGGCAGTTAAAATATTTTTTCGTCTGGATACTGGACTTTGATCCTGTTAAGTACTTGTCAACAATCCTGAATGTTGTATTGTGTTAGGAGGAGATGTGAGAAGGTCAGAAGCTACCATAGTGTACATGTGCAGAAAATATTTCAGGTTTGAAACGTGAGTCGTGCAGAAAATATTTCAGGTTTGAAACGTGAGTCTGGCGGTCGCTGGCTCTAAGTCAATTTTATTTAATCGTAGGAATAACATAATGTATAACTTTAGAGTTTAAGGCTCTTCAACAACATCTCTAACCTACACTTCTCGGGTCGCGAGAAGAGAGAGTGCGATTGTTCTTTACGTGCATAATTTGTTCTCAAGAGTGCAAGCGCAGTGTGCAGTGTGCAGTGTGCACATCTGCTGTTACCGCATCCCAAGTGCTGAGGCTGGACCGAGGGAGTTAGGCCGCGGCGGCGAGAGTGAGACGTTTCGCCGAGAGCAGCTGTACCTATAAGTTAATTGAAGATATCGGATAATGGAATGCAGAACGTGTCTTAACAACATTATTTATGCGCGTTCATTGTGCTGCTCTCGAATAATCACCGATGAATGGAAACATCGCTTTCTTTATTTTTATACATTAAACTTGACGTACAGTATTTATTTAACTGTTGGAAAGATTCACCAGAAAGACAAAATCTTTAATGCTCTTTATTTACACATCACTAATTTACAATCTAATAAAACACTTTCTAATCCAGCTGCACTACAGAAAGACAATGTCTTCTCACAAGATTGAATCTTCACCACTATTGAATACTGTATAGTCGATCAGACTTATTTTTAAGATCTGCTTATTTTTTCTCTTAAAATCTGCCCAATTCTTGTCATCGCTTCTTCTCTGCATATTCTTAACAATCATGGCTTGGCCGCTATTAAATAACTGTCGCTCCGTCAATCTTTCAACCTTCTGACATATAATGTCTTGACAATTCGCATATGCACTTTACGCGTACGCCCTTTCTATGTTTTATTTTACTAATAATACACAATAAATACCCCTTTACAATAATAATAAGGTAGAATGCACACTTTGCAAGTGGCTGACTGACAAATCTAATTGAATGGTAGGTATCCATAATTTTATTTTATTCCCTATTAAACACATTGCTATCGACGGCTACTGACAAGTAGTCGAAGATCAGACACCTGTCTACGGTTCAAGATATTTCAGAAAATTATAGAGACTTGCCGATCTCCTTAGGTACTATATGCAATATTTCAATATTTCAAGAAATATTGTTGTTTTATTTCATCAATCTTACATTTTCTAATATTTTAATACAAGTTTTTGTATTGAAAGTAAGTAATTTTAAAAGTTAGGAATATTTTAAAAGTTTTGTTTAAAATATTAGGTCCTTACATATGAAATTGGCGTTTAGTATGGGAGGAACATAAAGCCGATTTTTTTTTATTATAATATATTTATTTAATCAAAGTATGTACCTTTGCTATCTATGCACTTTTGCCATCTCATAGGTAGTTCATCGATCCCTTTACTAAAAAAACCATTCGCACGGGAATCAATAAAATCTTTGAAGGCGGTTTGGACTGCCCCATCGGAGTTGAATTTTTTCCTTTACATAAGTTATCCAAATTTCGAAAAAAATGATAATCTGTTGGGGCAAGGTCCGGAGAGTACGGTGGATGTCTTAGACATTCCAATTGAAGCTCCTCTAATTTGGTAGCCATCTGTTGTGCAGTGTGTGGTCTAGCGTTATCATGAAGCAGCAGTGGCCTAGAGCGATTAACCAGCCTCGGTTGTTTACATTCCATCATGGTTTACAGTTGCTGACAATATCTGCATAATCGTCTGGCCAGATTTAAGAAAGCTGTAGTGAACGACACCAGCACTAGTCCACCAAACGCTCACAAGTAACTTTTTTGGAGCCAATTTTCGCTCGGGGCATGGTTTGGCTGGTTCGGCAGGGTTCAGCCATTGCGATGAGCGCTTCCGATTATCGTACAGGATCCACTTTTCATCACAGGTAATGATTCGATTTAAAATCCCTTCATTATTGTGCCGGTTGAGTAATGCAACGCAGCAGTCAACGCGCGTTTGTTGATTTGCTTCCCTCAATTCGTGAGGTACCCACCTTTCAAGCTTTTTCACCTTACCAATTTGCTTCAAGTGGATTAAAACAGTTTTATCACTAACACCGCAGCCTGCAGCTAACTCGGATGTGGTTTGCGATGGATCCGCTTCCACAATAGCCTTCAATTCTTCATTATCAACTTTGGTCTCCGGCCATCCACGGGGCTTGTTCTGCAGGTCGAAATTTCCAAAACGAAAACGTTGGAACCAAAAACGCATTGTGTTTTCTTTTGCGGCACCGTCGCCATACACATCATTAATCCTTCGAGCCGTTTCTGCAGCACTGGTGCCACGGTGGAACTCGTACTCGTAAATAACGCGATATTTCAAGTTTTTCATTTTGTAAACTGAGTGACGCAAAGAAAAAAACAATTGAGGAAAAAACAAATGAATTATAATTTTCAAAACACAAATACATGAGTAAATAGCTGTATAAATTTGGATTTGTAATTCCTAACCAAAGAGAAGATATTTGAGATCAAATTTGCCAGTACGGCAAAACGCCAATTTCATATGTACGGACCTAATATAAAGTTTTCTGTCTCTTTCATTATTAAAAGAAACACAAAAAAGATGTACCTAAAAGACATTCCCAAAAAATATTACAAGGTTAATCCCAAGGCTATCTAAAAAACGTTATATAAGCGATTCATGTTTTATTGACTTCGCATCCAATTGCATACATGGGTGATGAGGTAAATATGGCTCAGAACGCATGGCCAGTTATTAGTAGATTCTGAACTAGTTTGTGAGTTCACTAGCCATCTACATTGCACCTACCCCCAACCTAACATACCCTATTTATCTACAGTGCCTCCTGTTTTCAAATTGCAACAAGAAAACAAACAACATTAAAGCGATCACCTCCAAAACAATTTTATAAGAAATGGTGTTTTTATTTCATGTAGAATATTTTCTTGTAAAAATCTTGCATAAACATATTTTTATTAGTATGAAGTTTAAAATACGTTCATTTTCTACTTATAATTCGGCGAAGTTAAGAGTAGGTAGTATAGGGTGGGTAGACGAGGTAGTATTTATAGAGTAGACTGATAAAGATAAATATTTAAATATTTGAACACATAATATTGTGAATATTATTGGATGGTTTTTAAAGTAGAGGATTAATTAAGTGAAATATTTAAAAAAATTAATACATGACATTCAGAACATTATGAGAAATTCATACAAAACATAATAATTTAGCTGATTAAATTCACGGCTAAAAAACTGAAATTAAACGGCCGGAGATGGAGCTTGAACCCCGGGCCACCAAACCCGAATCGGCCGTTAAACGTATGTTGTTACGGCCGCCACTCTGTGGAGCGCCAAAAATATGCTGTACGCAAATATGCAAATACGAAAATATGCAACCCGTCAAAAACGTTTCGTCATTTTTGACGGGTTGCAACTAGTATATGAATAAAATGTGTAATAAATAAAATAAATGTAGATATATAATGTTTAAAGACATCAAAGTGAAAAATATTTATTCTTATTCATGCTTGCTAAATAACATAACATCTGTCAGATTAATATAAAACTGTAGTAATCGGATTATTATACAACAAAAATATATTTCTCAATCCATCTGTCTTTATTCAGTAATTTCTTCATAATAATTAATTATCAAGACTGGTAATATTCTTTACTAGCAATAACTCTTACAAACTATTATAACGTTCACTTTCTTTTAAATAGAAATCTATGTAATCTGAGTTAAGTAGACAAAAAAAACCCACCCACTATCTAGATTATTTTTTCTATGTTTAGTCTTATAGATCATTTCACGCTTTTTTCTGTTCAAATGGCCTATCCATATTAAAAAAGGTTGAAAAGTTAAGTTGGCTGCGTAATGGGCATTGTTATAAAAAATTGGGTAATTTAATAAGATAAGAATTTATGTAACAAAGTAATAAAAAAATCAGACCAATTAATTGTTTGCGGCGTATAAATAAGGCGTTTTGTTATGAGAAAATTGTTTAAAAACTTATTTGTCTACTCGACCACTATCCAGTTTATCCGAAGAAAGCCAATTGTATAGTTGTACCTATATATTGCCACGTGGTTGACGTGCTTGTTTTGTTTAGTCATAAGACAATATGTATTAAATAAAATAGCATTAAAGCCTTGTTATGTTTGAAATATTGTTAGGATATTGATCTATACCTAATATCTATACCTATAAAACTCATTGTCTGTCTGTCTGTCTGTCTGTTTATTCTCTATACAAATCCACACCGTTTGTCCGATTCGATTCAAATTTTGCATACTTATGCTTTGGGATCCGGCGGGTAATATAGACAAAATTTCCCCCCTCCTCTTTTACCCCTTCCCCTCCTCCTGATATATTTTCGATGCAAATCTATACCGTTCGACGATCGGACTCTAAATTTGTAAACCTATTCTTTAGGACCCGGCGGATAACAAAGATGATATTTCCTCCCTTACCTTTTACCTTTTCTCCTCCTCCTGACATATTTTCGATGCAAATCTATACCTTTCGAACCAAATCTTTGTTTCCCCCCACAAATTTATTTTCAACTTAATCCTTAACCCGTGGAACGCCGGGTACGAACAGCTAGTTTATCATATTTTCGAAATACGCATCTCTATTTTTAATTTATTTTTATCGCAACTCACATAAAATGGTATGAATTATTCGGTTTTCATATTGAGATGAATATTTTAAGATGCCTATTGCAGTGACAATAACACCGACTAAAGAGCGTTGATAAAATAATTTATTCAACCCACGTTTTACGTGACTCGGTCACACTTCGGCGATTTCTAGTGTTGCCGAAGTACTGTATTTTCTACTCTCGACGATTAAGAATCATTATTTGCCTATTTCCTTATTCCTGTAAAATAAAAATAAATTAACGACTGTTCGTGTCGCACTCTATTACGTGGAAGTAGGCGGTAATCACGAAAACCAGTAAATTAGTTTATTATACTTTAAAATATTTTCTCTTCATAAATGCACAAAAAATATGACACTTATGCAACTAGGCCACGATGCTCTCTTTGTTTTGCATTTACTTTACGCTTGCAGTTGATTTTAGCGCAGAGAAGCTGTCATCAATCATCAATCATACAGTGATTGATTTGCAATTTCCACATCCTTGTTTCGTTCCTCATTAATATTTACAAACGAACATATTATTGATACATACATTTCACTAGTAAATTGTAAACTTAAATATAGTGATGCAACGAATACGAATACGAATATCGAGCCTACTATTCGGCGAATACGAATTTTATAATAGTTAACACTTTTACATACAACTGAAATAAAGTGGAACGTACAATACGTATTACAAAACAAAAACTACATGAAATGAGCACCTAACCTCATTAATAACCCAACGAAACTAGATGAAAAAACTCATATTATGCTGTGAAACGAGTAACAATTGACAACTTTAGAACTCAACTCTCAACTCAACAAATCCATTCATTGAATATTAGGGAAATCACCGATAATAGAGTGAGTACATGTGTTCGGATACACGGTCCACAGCCATACCGTAATTTGCGTTGCGTTCAGTTATAAATAGTTTGTTTTTAATATTCGGCGAATACGATTATTCGTATTCGTATTCGTTGCATCACTACTTAAACACCATTAAAAAACTGCATAACTATTTTAGAAATTAAATTTTCTCTCAGAAGCCGTAAGCGATTCATCGCCGCAACATTAATACAAATGAATCATTGATTTTCAATTACGTCTCGTTTGACGAGTAAATCTGCATCCAGCGGGTCATCGATCATAACGCGGACAGGCGTCACTCGGTCAGCCCCGGTGATCCGTCATCATTTCGCAGCATCGGACGTCTGACTGATGACTGTTTACCGAGCGCTGCGGAAATCTATCGAACCCGGTCGCGACAAAAACCGCGCATGAAAACATCCCGTTTCGATCCGGCCTCTTTTTTACGTCAGTGTCACCATCGGTGTCACCGTCGGCGGTGCTTATTTTCTTGCGGAAGGGCGAGCAGCGATGATGACACGTCCGTTCGCGCGGAGCGGGCGCGGCATACGAGATGCCCGCGGGAGCCGTCAAGCAGCTTCCCGGGCGCATCGGAACTCCGGGCACGCACAATTTGCTCTCTCGTGTCGCGATACTGGTAATACAATACCGCAGTCAGTGTGTGCGGGAACTTCAAACTCGAGGGGAATACGCATGTCACCGGGAAACGTAAAGCCCATTTTTACTCCCTTTATATTAACTCGTAGCATCTGCTTGCTTGCCGGCTTGCCGTCAAAAAAACTTTGGATCTATTTTTGACCCTTTTCCCGTGATCCAATCGAGCTGAAACTCGGCAAGTAGACTCGTGGCGACGATCAAGAAAATCTATCAAATTTTTGTTAAAAAAAAATAATAATTATAGTATAATTTGGGATTTTTAGAAATTTTATTGGTTTTTTCAAATTGGAATCATTAGAATAGTTTGATTAGCAACGGCGGTCCGATGACGTCGCGGAATATTTTCTAAATTTGAATTACTCCGTCGGTGTGCATAATAGGTACTTCACTACGAATGTCGAAAATCTCAATTGACTGACAAATGTTTTTAGAATTTAATCTTCAAAGCATGAAGTGTCTTATGAAAGCTCAAAACATCTGACATTTTAGAAATATATTTAATTACTGTAAGTTTAGTGTTATGTTTTAATTCGTCTTTAATTGTTGTTATATAATATTTTACAAAGAAAGGGAGTATACTAAAAACTTGTTTTTTATGGGTTACTTTTTCTATCTGAAGACGCACTCTGCAGACGAAATGTTTAAAAAATGTAGCCATACGCGCTCAAGTATCGCCAGTCACCAGTCAAGTTTCGCTTGTATGGCTATGTTAAATGAGCTATTTAGGCTGACAGCTGGTCGTTGCTACCCTTACAATTTGTTTTAAATTTTTAAGAATAGGAACAGTAATGTTACTGCTCTGGCATCCAAATCTACACGCAAATCAGTAAAGTTGTTATGATAAGGTTTGTGTTTTAGGTAATAGATAAGTCCCAAAATTGCATCAATAGAAGACTGTTTTACTCTTAAGTTAAATCTTAATAAATAACAACAATATTTTTTTATTTGAGCGACGCCAATTTATAACGATTTGTAAAATCAAACTAATAATTTTTTTTCATTGTAACACTTCTTTGTAAAAGTCACACATGTCAAAGTTCTGGGCATTCTATTTGATGAAAAACAATCGTTCCGTATATCAATGGGATCAAACATAATAATTTTGGAATATTTTGAGTTTGTTCAAATCTTTCAGAACAGTGCTGGAAATATTATTTCCTGGCGTATCCTAGTGTAATGCAAGTAATTCGGATGAATTTCATTACACAAAAAAAGTATATTGCTCTCAAGTTCCGTAAATCAATTGTGTAGATTTTCTCATTAGCGACATTAACGATATTAAAATAATTAGCGACATCTGTGGGGATTTAGGGGAATGAAAATGGCTTTGTACAGGCCGCATGGAAAGGCGGTTACAACTCATATGTGAAAGCTTGTCACACAATTTGAACATATATACAACTTCCGAAAAATTAGTAAGCATGGTATATTCTATCATGGGTGGAAATGGCGAATGTTACATTGTGTAAAGTGATCACTTAAGCCAACCATAAAATAGGTCATAAGTCCTATGTACACCCAAATGATTTCTATATCTACTTTCCCATAAGAAATACAGTTTCGTCTCTGTGAGATTTCTATAATATACATTAATTGATAATAATTTTGTTTTAAGTCCGTCTATCCGTCTGTCTGTCCGTCCGCCTGTCCGTCTATCTGTCTGTCTGTCTGTCCCCATAACTTCGTGTAATGTCCGTAATTGTTCGAATTCACGGCTAAAAAAAACGAAATTAAACGGCCGAAGATGGGGCTTGAACCCAGGGCCAACAAACCCGAACCGGCCACTCAATGCATGTTGCTATCGCCGTCTCTCCATGGAGCGTCAAAAAGATACTATAAATATATACTAGGGATTAGCAAAAATACGAAAAAATATTCCGTCATTTTTAACGGATTACAGCTAGTTATTAATAAACCTATAATATGTCTCATTTTTGTTTTATCCACGGACAAAGATTTTTACTCAATTATTTCACTTTAAATCTTATACGTAGCTATATATAGTTCAAAATAACTAATAATTCAATCCCCATTCATGAATTAAAACTAAACACATTTTAAAATATTCTTTTGTGCAAACAACAACAAGAGGAAGTGATCTACTATTTTGTATTAATAAAAATATAAATGTCTTAGACTTAACGGAATTGATTTCTTACATATTCCTACTTTAATTATTACATCGTTGGCGCCAATTCGTGTAGCAGTATCAAAAACAAATTATTATATTGTCACCGTTGCGGCAGTGGAAGACGAAATGAAACGCATGAAATTAATTAACTTCATATTTATTACGCAAAATATAGACATAAACTTAACTGGAGCCCTATTTCGCAATTTTCACTAATCGTCACTATATTATTCCATAGACATTTTGGTACTCTGGTACTTTATCGCTGGCCTTCTATAATCGCACTGAGCCACTATTCGTTCCTCTCTCTATGATTTCGCCAAACGTCAAAATAAGACTGTTTCTCATCCCCGCCTCCGAATCCTGGACTTGTTTCGAAGTTTCGCAGATATATTTGCATTTTCAACCGATTTCTAGTTTATTATAAAATGTCCAGAGTGTTGGGAAATGTATAGTTCAATTTGTTCCTAGCGTCTCGTGATAATATTAACCCTTTTATTATTATGTTATATTTACCTATACATAACTCACATGCATAGTTTCTTCGATATATTCCATAGATCAAAGTGATATATTTTTGATGCTATATTAAGAATGGTATTATATAATTGAAAAGGGTATATATACCCTTATACATACATTAGTTAAACATAGTACGGCTTATAAGTCGTACTATGTTTAACTAAAATATAAATTTTTTGATTTTTTTCACATCAAAATTGTACTTGGACTATATTTCTATGTATTTGCCAACGCATATAGATATTTAATGTGATAATGAAAGGCCCATTGGGGTGATAATAAATGATAAATAAATAAATTCATAAACGTAATTATGACAGTTAAGTAATGTACATTCAAAATGTCTCTTCCAATATCTGCGTTGCAGAAGAGCAAATCAGATATATCCCTATTCATATGATCTATTAGCACAAAAGTTATATTTTTTATTAAAATAGAATGTAATTAATTATTTACTCAGAATATTAACAACGCAGTATAAATGATCAGTTTATTTTTCCATATAAACCCTTAGGTACTACATAAATGTATAGCACTAAAATATGCTCGGCACGTCGGCTACGATAAAAATCGAAAAATCATTATCATCTGACGACATGATAAATTACGAGTATTTTATACAGTACTAGCTGTTCATACCCGGCGTTGCACGGGTTGATGATTAAGTTTAAAATAAATTTGTGATGGTAAACAAAGTTTCGATTCGAACGGTATAGATTTGCATCGAAAATATATCAGGGGGAGGGGAAAGGGTATGAGCATAGGGAGGTCACAGTCACCATATAATGTCACCAATGTTAACCACTGGGTCCTAAAGAATAAGTCTATATTTTGAGTTCGATCGGTCAAATGGTACAGATTTGCATCGAAAATATATCAGGGGGAGGGGAAAGGGTATGAGCATAGGGGGGTCACAGTCACCATATAATGTCACCAATGTTAACCACCGGGTCCTAAAGAATAAGTCTATATTTTGAGTCCGATCGGTCAAATGGTACAGATTTGCATCGAAAATATGTCAGGGGGAGAGGAGTAGGTAAGAGAATAGGGGGGGAATGTTGCCTATGTTACCCGCCGAGTCCTGAAGAATAAGTTTCCAAATTTTGAGTCCGATCGGTCAAACGGTACAGATTTACATAGAAAATATGTCAGGGGGTGGGGAAGGGGTATGAGAATATGGGGGAAATGTTATCCGCCGGGTCCCAAAGCATAAGTATGCAAATTTTGAATCGAATCGAATCACAATCGGTGGAAATTTGTATAGGGAACAGATAGACAGACAGACATTGAGTTTTATAGGTATAGATGTGAATAGGATTACAATGTGTATATATCTGATACAATTTATTATATGTCACTTAAGTACGGAAAATTAAATATAATATGGAAAATGTTTTCACTACAAGTATAGTAGTATAGTATAGTAGGCTGAGGATGTCAATTTATGTACAGACCATCAATTTAATCTTTGAACAGGTGCGCTATCGTAAATTTTATAAATAATTTGATTAATTACATATTACACTTCTGGGAATACTATCAGCGCCACGTAAAATGGATCTATTGGCATTATTCATCATATTATTCCATGTGAAGACTTTGGCATTAAAAGGCTGTAGATATTTAATTTATTAATATGTTTCAATATTGTTTAATAATTATCGTAATTTATGGTTATGACTGATTTATTTTCTATATTTGAAAAAAGTAACCCATAAAAACCAAGTTTTTACAATACTCCCTTTCTCATATCCTGGTTTCCTGCCTACCACATGCGTCGGAATCTCCATATAACTTACTGAATTGTATGAAAAAACATTAAAAATTGAAAAATCCAAATTATAATATGATTATTAATTTTTTTTAACGAAAATTTGATAGATTTTCTTGATCGTCGCCACGAGTCTACTTGCAAAGTTTCAGCTCGATTTAAAGTTTTTTCGTCAAGCAAGCAAGCAAGCAGACGCCACGAGTTAAAAGAAAGGAAGTAAAATTATCGCATCTTCGTCATTGATATTTTACGTTTACTTTTGATAAAAATATTATTTTAGATGAGTTGAAGTTTTAATTATTGGTCAATATTCTAAATATAGTAAAATTACTATATATAGTTATAATATCATATCATATTGTTGATCATATATTAGGTACTTGACGTAAAAAAATACTACATTCGTCTACTTACGAAATAGATGTGCAGCGCACCCTCAAAGGTTTTTTTCTTTGAACACTTCACTAAGAAGGTTAATTACATTAAGCAATAGGTATATTATTTTTGCAGCTTAAGATACGCCATGTTATGTCAAGATTACTTATTCCGTCTGTGTGGGAGAAGACGAGAAGGAAGGCTGTAAGAATGTGGGAAGGGCTAATCCGATCAGCTGCCTTTGCCAGGTTTCTTGCTAGCAACACAGGTCGTTAACGCGAACGGTCCGAGTGCGCTATCCAATGTTTATTTTTACGATTTAAAAAGTTAAAATATACGTGCCCCATAGATAGGTCTGATGGCCATTCATACAAGCTAATCAATTTCGAAAAACAGAAATAAATAGAAATATAATAATTATCTAGTAACAAACGTATCGCACTGAAAATGTTGTTTCAGAAAACTTTGGCGGGAAAAGAATTTCCTGCCAGCTGGAAGAATTCTTTAGTGTTCAGTGTGTGCGGTCGCGTATGTGATGGTGTGAATGAATGTGTTCATCAAAGCTAACAAGATAATACATGTCAACACAGGGTGTAAATAATATTCACTGTTGGATGTTGCGATTTCTTAGAACAATTCTTACAGGTTGGTTGCGAACAGGAATATTACTTGTGGCAGCTACAACGGTCGTCGATAGAATGGTCGCCGGTTTGACGTACGAGAGGCGCTTGGGCACGTTGCCCATATCTTGCACCTGGTTGGCCGAAACGGTTGCCGCATAGCGGTTAGAATCTGCGGTAGCCCCCGACCGACACAAGATACTTTTTTTACCACTTACTTCTCAAAAACAACAACTGTTCAAGGCTTATTTCAAAATATGCAACCCCTAATACTGAACTTTTAAATCAATATGTTATTTTCCAGTAGATTTCCACTGAGGATAGCGTCCATCAGCCTGCCCATGTCCTTGATGATTTTCCGTCACTTTTCTCATAGACTGGATAAACTTTCCAATGTATTAGCGATTAGAGTATTGATCGACATCTTTGTCTGTGGCCTTTCACCTATCCAGTCGCTACCATCTTATCATTTTCTCTGCTGGCGATGGGTTAGAGATGGATATACCACCTATCTGGAACCCTTAGTAGGACGAAACTTGAGGCTTGTATGCCGTCAAGACCACATTTTTAATAACGACTTGTGATGACGCTGTAATTTCTAAATTTTTATCAGCAACAGTTATGGAACTTAGAGAGCTATCGGAGAGCGCTATAAAACATCCTCAAACATCGCGTGATTTGTGTACCTGCGCAATCTTGCATGTGTACCGACGACGGAATCTTGCACACTCACCTTTTTCTACTCCTACATGTCAATATGCAGATAACGACGAGACAAGACGAAGCTACGGTGATTTGGGCCGGTTTGTGTAATGGCATTAGTGGTGGTTAGGTATTGAAAGCCTTTTGAGGATATGTATGGCCTTACGAGTCTAATATGTATTTGCAACTGCTTAACGAGCAAGCGATCCTACTTACTTTCACAGTTAACTTGCCCATATACTTAGACAGATATGTCAACAACAGAATAGACAGTTAGGTAAGCTTCAGTGAAATATCAACGTGTAGTAATCATATTTTTACCAATGTAGGAATTAAGTCCAGTATTGATTAATATATTGCTTTTAATTGCTTTTATTGCTTTTGCTTTTATTGCGATTGCTATTAATATTTTTAATATATTCAGATAAAGACAGAAGTAAGTTTAATAATAGACAACTGCATCCAAAATACCCGTTATGCTGATGATACAATTTTGACTAGTGATGCAACGAATACTACTTTCACGAATACGAATATTAAGCCTACTATTCGGCGGATACGAATACGAACACAAATAATCCAACAAGGATATAAATAATACACCACTGTTCTTTTTTTACTAAGAGATTTAATAATTAAAATTTACCACCGGCAACTTTTTGTTCGAAAAGCACAACATTTCTTTTATCCGTTTGTACATTCCCAGATTTCGAAAATAAATATTAAGTCCTTACATATGAAATTGGCGTTTAGTATGGGAGGAACATAAAGCCGATTTTTTTTTATTATAATATATTTATTTAATCAAAGTATGTACCATTGCTATCTATGCACTTTTGCCATCTCGTAGGTAGTTCATCGATCCCTTTACTAAAAAAACCATTCGGACGGGAATCAATAAAATCTTTGAAGGCGGTTTGGACTGCCCCATCGGAATTGAATTTTTTCCTTTGCAAGAAGTTATCCAAATTTCGAAAAAAATGTTAATCTGTTAGGGCAAGGTCCGGAGAGTACGGTGGATGTCTTAGACATTCCAATTGAAGCTCCTCTAATTTGGTAGCTGTCTGTTGTGCAGTGTGTGGTCTAGCGTTATCATGAAGCAGCAATGGCCTAGAGCGATTAACCAGCCTCGGTTGTTTAGCACCTAGCTTTCCCATCATGGTTTGCAGTTGCTGACAATAGACATCTGCCGTAATCGTCTGGCCAGATTTAAGAAAGCTGTAGTGAACGACACCAGCACTAGTCCACCAAACGCTCACAAGTAACTTTTTTGGAGTCAATTTTCGCTTGGGGCATGGTTTGGCTGGTTCGGCAGGGTTCAGCCATTGCGATGAGCGCTTCCGATTATCGTACAGGATCCACTTTTCATCACAGGTAATGATTCGATTTAAAATCACTTCATTATTGTGCCGGTTGAGTAATGCAACGCAGCAGTCAACGCGCGTTTGTTGATTTGCTTCACTCAATTCGTGAGGTACCCACCTTTCAAGCTTTTTCACCTGACCAATTTGCTTCAAGTGGATTAAAACAGTTTTATCACTAACACCGCAGCCTGCAGCTAACTTGGATGTGGTTTGCGATGGATCCGCTTCCACAATAG
>JADDOH010009305.1:0-21003 GCA_016648135.1 Agrypnia vestita
TTATATCGTCAGAGGGGCGTTTCGAATAGTATCATCAACATCATCATCATAGCATGTCCCAGTTATCTATTGTCAGGAGACGTTTTCAATAGCACATCATCATCACATCATTGAGCCAGCGTCCAGTTGTATATGTCCGAGGCGTTTCGATGTATCTTCATCAACATCATCGTTAGCAGTGTCCCAGCTACATATAGTCAGGAGGTGTTTCAATAGTATCATCATCATCATCATCACTAGCAGAGTCCCAGTTATATATAGTCAGCGGGCGTTTCGATAGCATCATCATCATCATCATCATCATTAGCGGTGTTTCAGCTATATATCGTCAGGAGTCGTTACGATAGTATCATCACCATCATTAGCGGTGTTTCGGCTATATATAGTCAGGAGACGTTACGATAGTATCATCGTCATCATCATCATCACTAGCGGTGGTTCAGCTATATATCGTCAGGGGGCGTTTCGATAACATCATCAACGTCATCATTAGCGGTGTCCCAGTTGTATATCGTCAGGAAACGTTACGATAGTATCATCATCATCATCATCATCATTAGCGGCGGTTCAGCTAAATGTCATCAGGTGACGTTTCGATAGTGACATCATCATCTTCATCAGTGATGGCAGGGTTCCAGTTACACATCAGTCGGAGATAATTAGGCAGATCCCATCATCATCGATGGCAGGATTCTAGCTGTACACCATTTGGAGAAAATACACCGACATCCCTGGCCAGGGGCTAGTCATATCCCTACTGTCCAGATCCTCCTTTCCATCTACTAATACGAGGGGTCATGGCCTCGTGAAACCACATGGCAACCAACCATTACAAGTATTTATTTATGTATTGTATATGTAAGTATATGTATGTATATTATATTTTATTAGTATGTATCTATTCGTACGTAGTGTATGAGGGGGCTCTTCACGGGTGGCACAACACCCGTGCGGATGTCTTCCCTCGTCTGGAATGGATTGAACGTATTGATGCATACCAGATTATAATAAGTACTACCTGGGAGGGTGGTTGCAGTCACTGTAGTGTCGCGAATGGCCAATGGGCTGCAGTTGCTCACAGGCGAGGGTTGGGGAGCCTAGGAAACTCCCCTTCCCCACTCGCATATTTTTGACTTGACAGGTGGCCCGGGACCATCTTTACAGTAGCTTCAGTATATATACCGTAGTTTAACTTAGTTTAACCTGGAGGAGTTGGAATTCGGGGGGCAAACTGGCTCTGAGCCCGGACGCCAGACACTGACGCGAGGGATGGTGCGGTACTTTGCACAGAAGAGGCCCAACATGAAAAGGCGCATCCAGGCTCAGGTCAACGTATCCGGAACTCGTGTCGGGAGAAGGAAGATGGGATCAGTCACCGATGAGCCTTTGGGTATGGAGGGGCCGAATTTAAAGCAACCACATTTTCCGCGTACACATACACTTACACATACCTTCTACAAACCCCTTATCCATTAGAACCCAACGTACTACTAGAATGAGACATAGGGCCAGATACAGGTGACGGAACTTAGGCCGGCTAGTAAATAAACGTAACAATGTAATTGATATAAAGATAATGCAGAGTAAATATAAAAGATCGTAAGGAATAAGCACAGCGAGATAAAGGCGGGAGATAAAATTATTAATCAGCGAGGGCGTCGAAGACGGAATCACCCATAGGAGCGGCTACGAAGGACTTGAGGGCTTTCAGGGGATCTATGTACTCTATATGTGCATGCGCATGTGATAACGGCACGTTACTAACCTTTCCAGTGGATGGCGGTCGATCCCATACAGGTAGGACAATGGGGGATCGAGCGGAGAGGGCGTGGGAGCAGAGGGATCGCGCACTCTGGAAGCGCAGCTACACCAGATGCAGTGGTTTCAGTCCGTAGGAATGATAGGTAAATAATATAGGGCCACGGAACATAGTATGTTTAGCAATTGCACCGTAGGGCTTAATTGACGTGCTAGGTAGTTTTGTTTGCGTTTTCCATGAACATTCACGAACTTCATACCCCAGTATTTAATTTAAGAAAAGCTTGCGTTAGGGTTACCACTAAACCAATTCATCCCCTATAGTTCGAAACAAAAAAATTACACAACGTGAACTGGGGAGGTCTTGAATAAAGCGAGGGTGTTTGGAAATACTACGTTAAAAGCCGTAGAGCCTTCACCCGACGTAGATAGATAGCTTGTTTGCCTCTAACAAGGCGTAAACTCAGTTAGGAGTAGGATCGAGCTGAAAGGCGAAGAAGAGGAGCCATCACAACTTTTTATGCTTCTTCATTGAACCCAATATATTAAGAAGTTGTCATTGTTTAAAATTTAAAACAGATACAGAATACTAAGGGGTTACACCAACCTGAGAGCCTGAAATTTAAGTATTAATTAGATCACAGCTTAGTCACGGTAGAGGAGCTCTACAGGAATCGACATGACGTCATTTTTTTCAAAAAATTTTCAATTAACCAATAGTTAAATATGTACCTTAAGGGGGGGTAAGGTTAATTCGTACAAAAAAAGGCATGTTTTTGTGATTTTTTTGTGACGACACAGTTAAAACCTTTTTATTAAAACTAATTGTACATTAAAGTATGGCATTTGAAAAATATTCTGTAAAATTTTCAAGACGAAATATTAAAAAATACGGCAATGGCAGCAATTATTCGGACGTGTCTCGGAAAAAAGGAGAATTGCGGTGTCCATCATAACTTGGTGCTAGATCATCTGTAATCAAAAAATCAAAGTTCATTCGTTAGATAATAGGTTTTTCCAGGTAACGCTGGGAGGGATTTTTGAAATTTAAATTTTTCAATTTTTTGGAACACTTTGAAGGGAAAAACGCGATTTTTTGCGAAAAATATCGACTTATTTGTTATTAAAAAATAAAAATTAATAACAAATTTGAAAAAAACTCAACAGCGTTACCTCGTAAATTATGTACAGAAATAGTGTTCAAAATTTCAAAAGGATCGGTGCCGTAGTTTTAAAGTTATGATGGACACCGACTTTGAAAACGTGAGATGTGGGGAAAAGGTTTTAAAGTTTTGCACACTGTAAAATTCAAAATAAAACTCAACACTTATTTTATACTTACACATAATTGTCGATGCCATGTTCACACAGCAAAGAGCTTTAATCATCAGCATATTTTTGTCCTTGTCTAAGCAAAACTCTTCCAATACAATAGCACGTCCGGTCTCATCAGGTGAGCGCGTCTCTTAGCTGCCCGAGCAGGCATAGAAAACAGTCTGAGTATCGCTCAAATGTTCATAATTTCGTCAATTTTGCTCCGATTGACTTGAAATTTCGACACAATATTTTTGCGATGTTATACATTCATTTAAAAATTAAAAATAAAATGCAAAAAAAAAGTTAAAAACCTTACCCCCCCCTTAATGAGTGTTAATAAAAAAGTATAAAAATTAATTGCAAGGAATCACCAAATATCTACCTTAATTTTCTAGGGTAGTGCAATCCCTTAATTATTAAAAATTAATTTGAATACAATTATATAAATAAATAAATAAAATAAATCAAATCGACAATTCATGCCTTGGCATTCTCCATATTGATAAAATAACTAGCCTGTGAAGTATTCAGTTCCACAGCACGCAAACGTCAACAGATTGACAAAGCTATTTATCACACAAATAACGAGGGTATATAGTTGCACGGCATGTTTAGACTAAAAAAAAGTTCCTACTGATGTGAGAGATCTCACTTTAGCGAAAGAAAATAAGTTAGGGTTCTTCGAAAATAAATCTAGCCCAGGGTTTATGGCCCAGTACGACATTTAATTTAACTTATTTTATTTGTAATAAAATAAAAAAATTAAAAAAAAATTATTCCAGTGTGTGGAGGGGTTTGTGCAGCCCCACACTTTTCGTATAAGGATACATTTATTAATTTATCATATATGCGATACATAAAAACATAAGATTTAAATATATAAATAGAAATTATCACATTCAGGTACATAAGAGGTAGGATATAACAGTAAATAACGTATACAGCTAGAATTATTCTAATAAATAGGGCATACAAAGTAAGAAAGACATTATGCGAAGCGAAAGAGTAGGTATTACTGCAATAATTATTAACAGAAAAAAATAAGATGCTTACAAAATACTGAATACAAAATACATAAAATAAAACAACACGTAATTTACACAAATTATTTAAAATTTATTTAAAACTCTTTGCACTATCTTAATTACGAATGTCTTCGCAATCTATCCTAATTACAATTCTACTCTAGAAACATACATATATTATAATATTAATAATATAAATATAATATAACACGGGAGTCTAAAACAGTAGTAATAACACGTAATCGAAGTCTTAAGAACATTCTACATGAATGTGTAATTGACTAGACTATCCAGGAATATTCGAGAAGGGACGGATAATTGTAAATATCTGGCAGCGTCGTGCAAGTAACAGTGTTGTTGTTTGACAGCGTGAAATAGAAGTCCACAATGAGGGTAGAACTCACCGCTTACCCAGGACCGTTTTATAAACAAAAGGTCGTATATCGGTCCTTCTTATTCACCGTCTGGTTGGCATTTTTTTAATGATAAAAACAACCGTGAGTAACATCAGTTGTTGTAAAAGAAGTTCACAGATAAAAGCGAAACTGTGCGACGGCTCAGTGTGCCCAGCAGTGTGAATAATGTGACCAAGCAGCGAAAGCGCGAATTATAATCGGCCTGTGAGGAAATTCCTACGTGCTTACTTGCGAGCGGAATATTCTTAATAATGATCGATGCAAAAGAAAAAGCGTGGTAAAATGTGTTACTGATACGAGTATCTGAGTGCCTGTGAGTTTTTTGTATTAGACAAGTAAATTTTTCATGGAATAGTGTGTTTCTTCAAAAGGTCTTATTCCAGGTGGCTCAAAACTTTTTGTGTTAATTCTATTTGTCATTTCTATGATGACGGTAAATACCATCTGTCATATCCAATGGTCATATCATAATGATTATTTACTACTACATTTCCATCGAAAATATCATAAAATTTGTGATTCATTTTTAGGAAAAAAACGTATATCTGAAATTAGAATTATTCCCGATTTAATTATATTTAAATCGTCTTCAAAATATTGTTAAAATATTTATTTATTTATAAAATGTTGTTTACAATATTTTTTTATAAAGCAGTTATTTTTGTGGATTGAAGCTACTCAATATAGCTTATTAATTATATACAGTTAAAAAAATTCAAAAAATGTGTATACCCTTATAGGTATACGCGTATATTTATTTTTTTACTATAGGTGTATAGTCGGTCACCGCATAACCTACGTTTATACCAACTGCACGCCACTGGTATTAATGTAGAGTGATCATGTATGAATATGTTAATAAATAATTGATTTTACGTGTTCTATGGATACATGTTATTTTTAGAAAATGGATGTTGTGTAGGAGCATACTAACTACAGTATTGAGGAACTTTGGTTACGGTGTATTTCAGATTACTGTAGAAAGTAGGAGCAAGAAGGCTGAAGTGGGCGGGACATGCACGATGCTCTTATACAAGTATCGAAACAATGACGGAGTTTAGTAGATAACGTTCAGACAGATCTACAAGAGATGGAGAGTGCAGTCCAGCACTCTGGACCATAAAGGTTATATCAAGGAATTAATGCTCTACTGTTTGGCGGTGATGACATTTTAAGTCTCATTAGGAAATAAGAATTTAAATTACAATTCAATTTCAAAGAAATTTATTTTAGCATTCAGTCATGAGATGATAGAATGAGAAAGAATTACACGTCTTCACCTTCAAAACTAAAATTGGAAGATAATAGAAGGTTCTAGGATGGTCCACTGAATTCTGGAAACATCGAGAAAAGCGACACGAGCACGGGTCTATAAAAGCGAGGGTGCCGGGCCACACGAAAACGTTTTAAAACTTACAGTGTGGCCAGTGCGCGTGTGTATTCCAGCGATAGTAAATCAAAAAAGTATCTACCGGCGAGCGAGAAATTTTCTGGTGCAAACCTGATCGATTTAAATTACGTGCATCAGTATACGAGAGACAAATTTTCAGGATTAATAAAAAGTCCAGCGAACATGTTCTGACGTTTTCACGGCAACTCATAATCTCGTGGTTCGTGTCTTCTGGGGTATTATGGCGTGTTATAACGACCTTTCTGGCCGACGTTTCGGATCCTATTGCAGGGTCCATCATCAGGGCTGATGTGTCAGCCACGCATTAGCCCTGATGATGGACCCTAAAATAGGATCCGAGACGTCAGCCAGAAAGGTCGTAATAACATGGCATAATCTAGAACGAACTTGTGAATCAGTGTGTGAAATTTTATAGAAACATTCATTGTGAATTTAAGAACAGTGCTCTGATTACATTCGTGTCCAGTAACTTTATGTAGCTAATAAAACTATATTCCACAGCCACGACCTCATGATAAAAATGCCATAAAACAGATGATCCAAATGAAACGCTAAAAAACAATTGAAACTTTTATAAATAACAAAAGTCACTGTAGTGTGCACTGATCGTCGCACGAAAATATTCCAATTTTATTTCCGGTACACTTTATTCATAACAATTTTATCGCACAGATTCACGATTCATGTGTCTTTTGTCTTGGCATATGTGAGAAAAGTGTAGGTAGTTTTATAAGCTACGTGATAAAAATAAAATATATTCAATAAATATATAATTAATATTATTGATGTACATCAGATTTCGTGTTCTTTCATCGGACTTCATAATTAATATCATTGTAATACATTTTTTGCAATTTAGTTTTTTTTAGATATAGTTTTTTTTTGTCAGTAAGGGAATTTACAGGTTACCACACAAGCTACTTACCTATTCATAAAACTATGTTCATTTTATTGAATAAATTTTTACGAACAAATATATTTCTATGATGTTAAAAATCCAGGTAAATCAACTTGACAGAAATGTTTATAATTGATAATTCTGTTATTCTATTTAAAAAATTTTATTATTTTGCCTTACCAGCTGGTTCTTTTAGTATTAATATATAAAGAAACTAGAGATAAACGTATAATTTAAGGAAGACACAGATGGCAAATGATATCCACAAGATTAATATTTAATATTATATAAACATTTCACACCTAAAAAAACACAATTTAGAAAAAAAAATCATTCGTTTCTTAAAAAATCTTTTTTTAAAAATAATTATTGTTTTCTTAGAATATCACAATAACTATCTCGGCTGACAAAACTCCTTGGAGAAATCTGTTTCGCTTTTAAGTAACACAGAATATTCTCACTCCCTAAACTATAAACCGCGCTCAATATATTAAAAAAAAAAACTCAAGAGAAAATGTCTCCTATTTTCCGGAAGGCTGTTAGCCGCGCGGAATATATTTTCCTTATGAAAGAGAGGTTTCATTTAAAATATTTGTAAGGAAGACGTATCTCTCTATGAAAGACCTTCGGTAAGCCTTTGAATCTTACCGCAATATTTACACCTTATTTCTCGGAAGGATTATCGATATGAAAATAAGTCATTTTTTCAATATATCTGGGTTCGATTTAATATCAATACACATTGAAAGTATTCTGAAAGTATAATACAAAATTGAATTTATATAATACATTCGTACCGTGTGCTAAATTCTGCCGGGGGCATGCAGTGATGGCTGTAGACCTCATCAAATTTACAGCAGGCTTGATGTATTTTGTAGCTAAATAGGTACCTAACAGAATTATTTGTTTAAAAAAATAATATATCAATAAGTTTGGTATCTAGAAAATAAATATTTCGTGGGAATTTATTGATGGGTAAAAAAGTAACCCATAAAAAACAAGTTTTTATTATACTCCCTTTCTCATTAACCAGTTGAAACATTATTTTTTCGCTTAACCTACGCGTTGGGCTTCGCTCGAGCGAAGCTACGAAAGGAAGTAATAAAAAGTTTCCAAAAATCCAAAATTATACTATAATCAGGTTTCGCGTCTACCAGACGCGTTGAAATATTTTCATACAACTTAATAAGTTGTATGAAAAAACCATTCAAAATTTGAATAATCCAAAAATTTAATAATTTTTTTTTAAGAAAATTTAATAGATCTTCTTGATCGTCGCCACGAGTCTGCTTGCAAAGTTTCAGCTCGATTGGATCACGGGAAAGGGGTTTAAAATGGATCCAAAGTTTTTTTGTCAGACAAGAAGACAAGCAGACGCCATGAGTTAAGGCGATCGTCTAGCAGAATTAGCAAATTTCATAATTTTTTCTCATATCTTCTCTTACGTTTTTTTTCACATTTTTGTATGGAATTATCTCATTGTAAAATTTATTCAGCAGGTAACATATATTTTAAATACAAATATCTTATTAAAATGTCACAAACCAAATTATATAATTGATTAATAAATTATCAAACCTTCGATGTTTTAAAAATGAAGAAAATTACTCCACTTTGTGGGCCTTTTATGACTGAACGGCCTGTTGAGATGTCTTTTTTATTCAATAATATTACAAAGTAAACGTTTATCTTAAATTTGTTACAATTATTGCAAAATCTGTTAGTTTGTTTACATGCAATTTATGTTTTAAAAAATACTATTTTTTTTAAATATTTTATTTGTTTGTTGGTTTTTTTCATCTCTTTTTACATGGTTGACAATTTTTTTACTTTAATAGTAAAAAGAATAGATATTATAATTTTATAATAAAAACAAAAAAAAAAAAAATCTTTGTCGATATTCCTGATTTTAGATATCTAATCAAGACGCAACGCTTTTATGATTCAATACGCAGTGCCTTGATTAAATAGCTAAAATCTGAAATCGAGAATAATTTTTTGATTTTTTTTGTATTAATTTAAAAATAATAATGTCTATTCCTTTAATTTATTAAAGGAAAAAAGTTATAAACTATCTATAAAGGATTGAAAAAAACACACAAAAAATAAAAATAATTTAAAAAACAGTGTTTTTTAAAACATAAATTGCATGTAAAAGTATTAACAGATTTTGCAATAACTGTAACAAATTTAAGATAAACGTTTACTTTGTAATATTATTGAATAAAAAAGATATCTCAACAGGCCGTTCAGTCATAAAAGACCCACAAAGGGGAGCAATTTTCTTCATTTTTAAAACATCGAAGGTTTTGTAATTTATTAATCAATTATATAATTTAGTTTGTGAAATTTTAACAAAATATTCGTATTTAAAATAAACGTAAACTGATGAATAAATTTTAAAATGAGATATTTCCATCCAAAAATGTGATAAAAAACGCAAGAGAAGATATGAGAAAAAATGGTGAAATTTGCTCATTCTGCTAGACGATCGCCTTAATATAAAGGGAGTAAAAATAGTAAAAAATATCAAGCATTTTCAATTTTATTTCACATTTTCATATTTAATGCATAGTGAAATTAATCTGCTAAAATTGAAAAAAAAATTGAATATTATATTAAAACAACAGTAAAACATGACTTTTATACACTTTATTTCTTTTGATACAATGCTTTTTTACAATGCTTAAAATGTCTGTCATCTTTGAAATTCATGTAGAAGAAAATTTTTCCTTTATAATAATAAATATAATACACACACTTATCCATAAATAATCGAATACATGCATTAGAGGTCTGTGGCCGGAATTTTCATTGTCAGATTAATTATTCGAGAAATAATAACTTTTTAAAAAGCCATTTATGAGAAAAATAAATTAATCATTTATTTAATTTGAAATAAGTAAAATAAAATTTAAAAAATTATGATGAATGGAAACCAATCTATTATTTAGGAGGTACAGTAATGGTTTTATCTATCGAGAATAATCATTCTTCGTATTTCTTTTAATTAATTCAAGTATCAAATCATTACACTTCTCTTTCTTTATTTATAACATAAATAAAAATCTATTTTATCTATGTAGATGAAGAAGATGGAAACGCTTTTGCCTTACTAAAATTATCATTATTAAATCCAATGTTTTGAACAAAAAAAATGAGTTTTTTTTCATCGTGAAATTATATTAACATTATTAATTTAATTATAAAGGTATAACGTAGTATCTTGCGAATATCAGAAGTAAGAAAAAGAGGCAATATCAAAGAAAAATAAAATAAAAAATACTATATCTGACGGTCACATATTTTTAACACAATTATTTTCTAGTCATATAAAACTATAAGAATACATCAATTTTATCGCTATATTGCTGAAAAAATAGACTAATTCTGGTGCTAGGATAGGGAATTTGTAGACATTGAGCGATTTTTAAGCGTTTTTAGCCATGGAACCAATTGCCATCGTCATTTTGACATTGCGAATGAAATTTACTTAATTTAGAATGGAATGAATATAAAACCGAGCCCATTTCACGCCTCACTTTGCTTATTTTCCTTTGCCACGCGATCCCGTGGTACAACAAAAATTTGTTCATCGATAGACATAATTCGATATAAATAACACCTGGTGCTATAAATATGTTCGCCCTTGGGACACCGGGCTATGTGAACAAATCAAAATCAATGTTTTAAGGGAATATACCCTCAGGCTCGCCCGCCCTTGTGATGCCACACGTGGAATATATTGCAGATCTTCACAAAATGAATTGATATTTTTGATGTTTATTGAGGTGTCAAATTGAAATACAACTGGATAAATTAAAACGCATAGAAATAAACGATTACAAACAAAATAAAATTACAAACGTAATAAACAATACAACGAAAGGTTACACATGGAAAAATTTGTACAAAGTAAAATTATAAACCAAAAAGTATGCACAAAGAAAATTTACATACGGAAGTAATAACACAAGGAAAAACTACACTAACTAACTAGTTTAAACTAAACAAAGAAAAATTTCACAAGAATTACAAGAAACGCATCACATAAATAGGAAAAATTTTGCGCACTGAAAAATTACACACGACAAAAGTACAAAACTTGCCTATGTGCAGATACTGTGTTTACGCCAGCTTTTTCAATCATACCTAATACCATTTATTGCATTAGCTTTGTAGTTTAACATAATTAACTTGGAAAATAATCGAATATTATTAATAGACTGGTTATGTCAGACAAGGATTCATTGATATCGAAATTAAGTAATAAATTTAGTATTTATATCTAATGAAGTTTGTTATTTTTTAAACTAAAGATATTATGGAGTTTTTCAGTATAAAATCACAAACCTAATTAAAATAAATTAATGATAACAGATAAAATAAATAACTACTTTTAAAATGTTTTTGTCTAAAACATGCATTCTCAATATAGTGTTCCTAAATCATGTTGAATTTAAATCACTATTAGAAAAATACTTAAAGTAAAATCAATATAATACATCAGCAAAATACGCCTAAATGATGTTTCTAATAAAGGCATTATAAAAAAATCTATTATTTCAATGACAGGTGATTAGAATGTCCGATAAATGTGTGGAGAGTGATTGATGTTAGCAAATCGTTATTGGTGTGAAACGTTTGTTGATTATCTTGGCTCGGTAAGGTTAAAAACGATATATGTGACTAATTGAATGAAATATCTGAGATTCATCATAAATTTTTCACAAAATACACGTTATGTTACAAACTCAAAATATTGGTAAAAATAAATCATTTGGGAAGAATTAGAAAAAAATTCTAGATATTTTAGGAAATATAGCTCTATTCTTTCCAAAATAATGTTACAAAATCACTACTAAAAGCACCCACTTTTATTTTTTCCTGAAGCTCATTTTTGGTGAAAAATAAATATCAATACGCAATCGCAACCTTCTTTCATTATTTTTTAAGATTTGAAAAAAATACAAATAAATTAAAAAATAGCTTCGGTTATTTAAAAAAACGAAATTCCTAACCAAGCTACATACATATATCGTAAAGCTATTTTTTTTACGCGAATAGACCAGAATATCCTGAAAACAATAATACTGCAAATAAAATTCCATACAATAGAATTATACAAGCATTCCTGATGCAGCTATTCTACGAAAATAATTCAAATTATTGTGAGATTTCAAATGGTGACCATAACGCATGAATTTCAAAGCTCGTTATTCAATCCACGTGCATTCAAGCTTCCTAGGCAATTATAATTATTGTTCGTTACACATTCACGAAAATGTACATTCAATGATAATAATCGCCAAAAATGAATTGCTAATGATTTGTTTCAAATACTGTAGTGAATTATAATTAATAAGTTTTATTTTAATTGCCAATTTAGTTGATAAATTGACGATATCTTTTACAATAACTCATTTACGTAAAGTGTTTTAATTATTTGTTCAATTATTACAAGCAGAAAACATTAATTGATGTCAGTATTTATTTTATCTGCATTTTGAAATAATAGCATTAAAAATTATTCTCGCCATTTTCTCGCATAAATATTTCGTATGAAATATTTTTATTATCATTAATTTGGGTATAAAACATATAGTATTGGTTTCTACTTGAGTAAAATTTTAATTTTAAAGTTTCGAAATCTTTCATTGACGGATGAAGTAATGATCATGAATAATCTCTACGAAGCCAACGTTAAGAGCAAATCCATCAATTTTTTATAGTTTCTAGGCACTTTGTTACTTGTTAAGATACCGGTCTTTAAAGGTTACAGTTTTTAAATTCACATTATTTAAATAAATCAATGGTCCGCTATGAGATCTTCGAGCTTTAAAAAATGCCAACCAAAAGGCAAATAAGCAGGACATGAGCTTAAGCTTATAAAATAATTCTAGGTGGGCCCACTATCTGGATAAATAACTATAAATACTTTTTAAAAAAATCGCAAGATTGTATTCTGCATTTTATTGTTAATGATTACCTGAAAGTCATTAATTTAATCTAAGACCATGTCTTATCTGGAGATAATACCATCTAACAATAAACACTACTAATGATGTAACCTTTATAATGTTATCATAATATTATGATGTTGTCATAATATTATATTAGTCTGAAACTTTTTGTTCATCCATGATACTAAATATCTAACAGAACTTTAAGATAAACAATAATCAAACAATAGTATATATGAGTTAAGGTGCATGCAATACCCGAAGCAAAAACATAATAAATATCATTGAACTCATTTATGCGGGAAAGTTATATCTTTTTCGCATGTTGTGATGATCCTGATAGATAGTAGGGCATCGCGGCCTTGATACATTTAATAATAATTTAGTATAGCTCCTGGTCCGGCACCAGAGTTAGACATCCCATGGGGTGTGTGTTGAATATATAAGGCGAAGCAAATCTATAATACAAATCATTCCATTGCAAATCAATGTAAATCATATTCTTTTCACGGCTAACGATGTAAGATGACCCTAATGTGGGTCCTACTAAATAATGAAGGTTAGTAAGTAGCAAACCGTCGCGTTCAAAATACAATATATTGGATTATCAAATATTTCATTATTCTTATATGTGAGCGCGCGCGATTGAGCGACAGGTTGCAACCGGTCGACTTCAACCATATGATGTAGCGATACAGTTGTTAAAACTTAAATATTCAATACAGAAATATTACTACTACTAAAATTCAACTTTTCATATGAAATAATGTTCTATACTATCAGAAATTATTCTATACGATAAATTAACTAAAAATACGTATTAACTGAAAATAATTTTTAAATAATTTATCGTATAGAATAATTTCTGATAGTATAGAACATTATTTCATATGAAAAGTTGAATTTTAGTAGTAGTAATATTTCTGTATTGAATATTTAAGTTTTAACAACTGTATCGCTACATCATATGGTTGAAGTCGACCGGTTGCAACCTGTCGCTCAATCGCGCGCGCTCACATATAAGAATAATGAAATATTTGATAATCCAATATATTGTATTTTGAACGCGACGGTTTGCTACTTACTAACCTTCATTATTTAGTAGGACCCACATTAGGGTCATCTTACATCGTTAGCCGTGAAAAGAATATGATTTACATTGATTTGCAATGGAATGATTTGTATTATAGATTTGCTTCGCCTTATATATTCAACACACACCCCATGGGATGTCTAACTCTGGTGCCGGACCAGGAGCTATACTAAATTATTATTAAATGTATCAAGGCCCGATGCCCTACTATCTACCTGGATCATCACAGTGCTTACCGTGACCAGGAGAACGATTTATATTGAAATACAATAAAATGCTTTATAATATTAATTGAACATCATTTCGACATTAAATACAGTCTGCTCGATTTGATTAGGGCCCACTATCTATCAGGATCATTACAGAGTTCTTACTCACATAAAATAATAAAGAAAACGCACCATTTTATTAAATCAATAAACAAATATGTACATAATATAAATCAATTTCAATTTCGAAGATATTTTAATTATATACTGCATTGTCAAATCATTTAATAAATATTTTGGAGGAAACAGAATCGTTAAACTGGGTTTTGGGAACGGTAAAATTACTTTTTCTGCTTTAGAAGAGAGTTAAGTATTTGCGAAGTTCGAGTAGCTTGTTGGTCTTGTGGTTAAAACTCTCGCCTCGTGATCCAAAGGTCGCGGGTTCGAGCCTCATTCCAGAGTAATATGTAAGTCCTATTTTCATAGCACAAGCGTTTAGATTAGGTAATAGTAAAAACATTGATGTGACACGTATTCCGTGTTCGCATCTCTATTTTATTTTTAAATAAAAGTTGATTCTGAGAAGAAGAAGAATTCCATATTGTGAATGGGGATGAATTTAGATTTCTGGTACTGAGCTGACTGAGGATTGAAAAGGAAATAATTAAGCGGAGATAAAATTAATACTATCAGCGTTGTTAGATTGTAGGGCCAGTGGAGAAGATTGTGGAAAGATGAGAAGTATCGTATTTTTTGAGGTTGAAGACGAAACGGATACAGACATTTTGAAGGCGTTACAGTAAATTAAGTATTTTGTTCTACTAAGCTGTCATCAACTTAGCTACTGAACACGTTAAGGCATCAAATCTAAGAAAAATATAAACATAATTTCAAAATTGTTCGCATGAAAATATACAGTCGCGAGAGCGGAAGGCAAATTTGCAATGGAAATTGCTTATATAATATAATTATATAATAATACTTTGTACAAATGAAACTTAACGCTATTCTTTAAATCACACTATTTTGTAATATATAACTCATATATTAACATTTTATCATCGCTGGGTATAATTTTATTTATCGTTCGTTAGCACACTCAATTCTCGGACATAAAAGTCGCACTTATTTATTTCGCCGCGATCGGTAAGAACTTGTCCGATTATTTCATTCGGTATTTGTCGCTTCGTAATTCATTACTGGGCATAGCTGGTTGTCGTCCGCGACTCGCTTCATACTAAGCGGCCTGCCAAAACAAGACTTGCGCTTCAAGCACCTCATAAATTTCTAAGTAACTCATTTAGTTCAAAATACCACTAAGGATGTTTAGCCTAGTACAAATCAGGATTATCTCCCTCCACGTACATTGTTTTCATAAATACCTGAACTAATCACTTTCTGTGAAAGAACCAAAATAGCAGCCATTCTATTTGCAGATCACATATCAAAAATATTCTTAAAATTTTGTCTACAAACATCTCTCCATGTTAACTGAATAAAATTTTTTAAAACATATGAGGGATGTTTCAACTATCCCTAAGGGGATTAAGAAATATTAAGACCTAAGGCATCTTTATAAGATATGAACAATATTTCCAACATCCCCTAGGAGATTCTATTGTGATTATATTAATACTATATTTTCGTTTTTGAAGACTGTGTAAATATAATATAAATAATATAATTTCAATTGCATCGTGTTATTTTTTTAAAAATAAGTTTTTTCTATTACTCGTGATTTGAAAAGATGATACAAGAATTATGACGAGACTTGAGTTACAAAATAATTTCTTATTTAAACCCAATTTCGATGAATTTTCATTGCGTTAAAATATTTTTTCGTGAACACCGTTTTGTGTATATACAAAAAAAATTGCAAATGATTTAAAACATAATGTGTTCGATTATGTGGTCACCCGCATAAACAGCATCGAATAAATTTAAAAAATCCTTAAGAGTGTTTAATACAACTTTAATTTGAATCTTTACTAAAGATGTTCTCAGGTTTTCGCGGCCGTTCAAAACCTTTAAAAACAACATTTGCCTACTTTCAAGAGTGTCCAAATTACGAAATCATGTCCAAATAGTCAAGAGGCAGTCACGCAGTGGGGTAACGTGTTTTGACATGAAGTCGGCCGCGAACCGCGAGGCGACAGTCAGGGTGGCCAGCCATGAGATAATCGAAGTAATAAATAAAGCGAAATCATCGAGCGGAGTACCTAAGTGGCGAAATAAACCAGAGCAACTTCTATATGCGAGAATCGAATATTCTGCGAGCGATAAATACGTGTAACCCGGCGATAATAAAGTATTCATAGACGAAATGAAATTCTGCGAAATATTGTAGATTAAAGAATGGCGTTAAGTTTAATTCGTATAAAGTACATTGAATTATTAATAAATCATTAATTAATTAATCGCTAATTAATTTCCAGTGTTTTCATTTGCTTCCCGCGGCCACGACCCTTGACAATATAAAGAAATAAGAGTTGCATTTTACATCCTCCAACGTCTTTTGACTTTCTGACGCTCCATAGAAGACTTTTCTGCTTGTCGCCCTCCAAAGTTCTTAGGGAAGTTGGTAGTGTTGGTATTGGTACCAGTTTTGAAAAACATTATTTATTTATTTTATAATTTGTTCGTTGTCGAAAGCTGTTAATATAAATTATCACATAAATTTTGCATTCTGTTGTAACTTTTCAAACTTTTTGCTTTTGTACTCAGAGCAATATGACCGAAAATGTATATAAAGAACACAGAGACAAGCATTTTTATGTAGCTTTGTGAATTTTTTCCTGTTACTAAAACATGTTGTGTAAATTTTTTTACATAGGGTGTTTTTTTAAAGATTTATAGAACTACAAATTGAAATTAAACACATTATATTAATACATAACACATAAACCATTGTTTTGGTTTTCTTGGAAAGATAATTTTATGCCATAAGTGTTTAAATATAGGTAGTTTTTTTAGAGGTATGTTTTTCGAATTGGCAACACTCTTTGCCAATTCAACAGCTAATTTGTGCTCAAGGTAATAAAAGGTAGTTTGGTTTGCAGTTTCATCATCGTAATGTATCTCGATGTAATGGATAGCTGTATGTGCGCGAGCCGGATGGAAGATGTAGGAATACGTTGGGTGACCGCGGAAATATACGAGACAATATACCATTCCAGATTGTGTATATTGGTAGGAAAGACGCACCATCATGAAAGTTTACTTTGACATAATATTATTGTTAAGTACTGAATAAACTTTTGCGGTTATTGTACTGGAATTTTAATTACAACACCAGACAGTAGACCATAACAGTAAAGAGAAAGTGTTAGACTGGCATAGCCAGATAATATATAACAACCATGAATAGACTTGCAAGGACAGCACTAGCAAATTTATTTCGAAAATCATGGTATCGTTATCACATTTAAATAATGGATAAAATTATCTTTCCAATAAAGCCATTACCACATTTTTTATGTTTTATTTCATTTAATTTTTTTTATTAGGTTCTATTCGGATAAAATTTGTACATTTTTAATATTATAGTATGTATGTATAATATTATTGTTAATATTTGTGTTATTAGTCCTCCTCACTAGGGGTTCCTTTGCTGAGGCCGACTAGTTTACACCTATTTATTTTCTATTTTTAAATTTCTACGTAGTTTTTAATACTCCTTTTAATTTATCTGCATCGACTTGATTTGGCCATACTTTTATCTTATTTTTGAACTCTTCAATCTTTTCAATATTTTTGACGGTTTGAGGAAGCATGTTGTAGAGTTTTGTTGCAAAATACTTTAGCTTTAATAAATAATTATAGCTTTATTTACCAAAATACATATTTACCAAAATACATAAAGTTGTGTTTATATCAATAAAGTTTATATCTCTAAAAAAAAAAAAAAACACCCCTTATTAGTTGGAGAATTCAAGATCATATTTTATATCAAAAATGATAAATGAATTTTTCATTCGAGTGCTTAAAAAATTTACATAGAAGGGGATTCGAGAGTTCTAAGTAATATGAAACAGAAAATATAAATCGGAATAAACGCGAGATATTTTACGCAGATATATTTCGGAAATATTATTTTACCACACGTGTTACGTTCTCAGGTTTGTTTTGCGGAAGAAGTATTCCAGATGTTGCAACTTGCTACGCTCGTATAAAAGGGATTCATCAACAGACAATTTGTTGTGCGTTAACAATAAAAGTATTTTGTCTTATTCCGTTAACTGTTAAATTACGCTTCTTTGTGGATGTTGAAATTTAGATATTTTTTATAATTTTATTTTGTAAATGATTTCAAAACTATATAAATACGTAGGGACAAACACGCTCACTTTCACCAATTTGAAGACTACAAATTATCATGCGCCACATTTATAGTAGGAACCGAAACATTACGCACTTCATCTACTTCAATAATCTAAATGAAGTGAGCTAATTATAGCACTTCAAATTATGCATGTAGCTAAATATTATCGTCTACTTATTTGAAGTATGCAATTCGAAGTGTGATGTTTGTAGTGTGCAGTTTGAAGTGTGAAGTTTGAAATATGTAGTGTGTAGTATGCAGTTCACTTACAAACATGTGAAGTGTACACTTCAGTTTAATAAAGTACTACATTGAAATACTTAGTACAGAGTGGGCCCATCACTAGTGCGTACATAAAATACACCTACATATACAGGGTTTCCCGTATCTCAACGTCAAGCTGAAATCGGGTGATAGGCCAAAACATAATAGTTATTAAAAAAACAGTCAGTTAAAACTGGGCAAAGTATTGATTTTAAATACTTGGTTTGGTCAAAAAGTGACATTTTCTTCCAAGCTGGAGCAGTTGGCTTTGAATTTTGGACAAAAGTTTACAGAAGCATTATTCAGGATTACATAATAATAAAAAAAATGAAGAAAAATAAAGATTTGTAGCAACAGGAGTGAAAAGACCGTCACAGGATGTAGATTTTTTAGATTTTTTTTAAATGCTTATAATTTTTAAAACACATGACTTAGATTTTTTTAAATATTTTTCTGATAACTATTACGACTTGACCTATCACCCGATTTTGGCTTGATGTCGGGAAAATGATGCATCTATATTCGAGCATATACGGGAAATCCTGTATATGCTCGAATATAGATGCGTACAATATATATCCATTTGTAAAGACATACTCTATAATAGCAAATTAACTTACTGTTATTTTTAATTATGCATTCGGCTGTATTTCGAAAATAGCAATATTGGAATTTTTAGAATTTTATTCCAACACTTAATAGACGAGAATAAAAAAAAAAATAAACAAGATGTAGGTATACGTAGTTTTCGGTTCCAAGCATACGAATGCCTATTTATATGTGATAAATTATTTTTAAGCAAAATTGTTGAATTGTTTTTTTCTGTGTTTTTTGCAAAAAAATTTTTTTCTGAATTTAATATGCTATATTTCATTTCTAAATGAGTACGTGACCTTATTAATATTGCATCTCTGTCAAGGCGGAGGAGTTCCATGAAAATAGACAAAACATGGCCATTTTCATTTTTTTTAAAGTTTTTCCCATAAAATTAAATTTTACTATGTTCCTTAATTAGAGCTCCATTGGAATAGACCTACGTGGCCGTTTAATTTATTTTTTGATTTTTCCAAAAAAATAATTTTCTTTATATGTGCCTTAATAAGTACAAATAAATTTTTTAAAAAATCATCATGATCTTGTAAAAAATTATCTGATTCCTACATAAATTTCGGACGTCCAGAGTGGTTTAACCTTTTGATGAGACAAAATTATTAAATACTATGAAAGTAGCCAAGAGCCTTCTTGGCTACTTTTATATTATTTTAATTTTCATTATTATTTTAATGTGGGTGGGACAGATCATTCCTCAACCATCGTAGCATTGACTCAATAAGCGCTTTGTGTACCACTTTGAATATAGCTTGATGTTATTTTTGAATTAAAAGAGAACACCAGAATTTTTATTATATTTTAGGTAATCTATTAAGTCAACAATAAAATGTACTTACAAATAATTTCTCTTAATTAGTAATTATCATAAAGTACCAATTCGATAATTGAGTAATTAGTCTATGTACAATTTTTATCATTCGTCGTATGTCATAACCATGTTGACTGACATCTTTCAGAGCTACCACCTCCAGCGCGCGGCCTTCAACGGGAACTGGTTTGAGTTTGATGAGGAAGTCAAAAGGAGCCTTAAAATATTCATGGAGAGGGTCAAAAAACCCCTTCGGCTGACAGCGGGGAAAATATTCATTCTGTCTCTGGACACGTTCACTAATGTAAGTAGGGGGACGGAAACATTGTTTTTTGTTTTTTTAATGGTTACAGTTACATGGTTCTAGATTCCGTGTAACAGTTTTACTAAAGCCTAATGTCAAGCTTTAAAAGCATTAGTGCCGTTGTATTTTGGTTGTATTTTCTTTATTAAAAGTGTTGTATTTTCTATAAATTTAAAAAAATAATAATTATCAATGTCTAAAATAAAATTGCGTGTGTTTTGATCATCAAGTCATAGAGAACATTTATAGTCTTTGTTTTGTTAGAATTATATACATTATATTTATTTATATTCCTTCGGAAAACCAACAGCTTACAGTAATTAAGTAAATACAAAGAATGGGAAATATAAAAGCTAATTATAGGTTTTCACCGGTAACAAAACACATAATTCTCTATGTAAAAATGTCCGTCACTAATGTTTCAAAACAGCAAAAATAATGATGAGGTATAAAAAAATGGATATTTCTCTACGCAATAATGTCCGTCTCCATTGCTACCATATTATGGCGCAAATATTGAGGTATAAAAGAAGGGTTCAGATTTTTTGGTGAATTACTTTTTACTTTGAATATTTTTTCTCTCTATGTAACGATGTTTGCTTCA
>JADDOH010009306.1:0-39927 GCA_016648135.1 Agrypnia vestita
CACTTAAGCCAACCATAAAAAGACAGGTCATAAGTCCTGTTACACCCAAAATGACTTCTATACCTACTTTCCCATAATTAATACAGTTTCGTCTCTGTGAGATATCTATAATATACACTAATTCACAATTACTGGATTTGTTCACCGCGAAATTAGAAAAAGAAAGTTAAAAAATTGAAAAATTCATTTTCAGGCGCATTTATTTTATTTTATTTATCTTAATTACTTAGTTCCACACATAATGTTGTGTGGGCTAATATATGATTTCACTTAAACATATTGCATTCCACTTAGTCATTTAAAAGTTTTTACAAAAAAATTTTTGCACTCCTGCCCTCCTTATATTCACCGTGTTTTGAATTTCTAATTTGAATTATTCTAGTCTGTATGGTTAATAATCCAGAAGAATAACATATATACATTACATACTTTAAAAAGAATATTGCTTAATACTCCAAGAATAATACAAAGTATCATTATCAGCTGCCGAATCTTTTTACATATATATTTCATGAGAAGAAATTACAGATGTCTCTAGCATAGCCCCTTGAAATATACAGATTATTCCTATTTGGAAAACATATATATAACTTTCAAAATCTCGATGTGTTCTTATATAAATAGCTTTGTCTGTGTGAGACTTCTATAATTTATCTTAAACAGAAATTAATAATACCTATATTTTAAAACCATCATTAAGTCACCTGCATAATGTACTATGCTGTGATTATTAAACGTGGTTCTTATAGGAAAGTTGATACAATAATTACAGAATCTTTATTGGCTTGAAGCAAGGGGTAGGCGACGGGGGGTGTATAAAGGAACAAGGCTAAGAGATTAAATTTCTGGAGGCAATTATATGACAATCAACAGGTAACGAGCTCGCGCGGCACGATACCCTATCAAGGCGTCAATTAGAATGCAACATTAACTCAGGTTTACTTAATTATATACACAACATTGGAAGTAAACTAGTTTAAATATTAAACTGAGTTATTTACTGCTGAGGTGACATATTTTAAATATTTACTAGCTGTGCCCGCGCGGCTTCTCACGTGTAGATTTTTAGTACACTGTTTGGGTCGTCATAGAACTTTCGCGAACCTTCTAGAACATTCTCCTTCCAGAACTTTCAAGAAATTTATCGAATGTATAGGAACCTTCTAGATACACCAACACATTCCGCCACTCAGCTTAGAACCTTATAGAACTTTCGGGAATTTTCTAGAACCTTCTCCTTCCAGAACTTTCTAGAGCGGGTTTTTCCGGAACCTTCTAGACTCACCGACACAGTCGGCGCGCCTATTTTGAAACAATCTGAAGCATTTGCGGCCTCCCCATAACAAAACAATGGGCTAGAAAGCACATTTTCGTCACCCACTCCCACCCACGCACAGCCACCTCCATCAAACTCGCATATTTTCGATGTGACACCAAGGGCTATCCACCCATAACCACCAGTGGTTGGTTGTGCTGGTTGTGGAGAAAACTTGGCGGATAGGGAAACACGGGTTTCTTTATATATATATAATATTTATATATTATTATATATAATACTACTAATATATCTCTATCTATATATAATATATCTATATAATATTACTATCCTATCTATATATCTCCTTATACTACTATCTATTAAATCATCTCTCTTTTTCTCTCTTATAATTGATTGATTATAATTATTTTCATATTGATATATGACAGTAGCATAAGGTGCTAATCTCGCTAGGAAGGACCTATTCCGAAATGAGAAGTTTACAATATAGTGATAACAAAATAATATAAATATGAAACAAAATATTACATAACTATAAAATTAATCAATAATTCATGATACAAATATAAAATGAGAATAGTAAAAACAGTACATATTATTGAATATAAAAGCGAAAGTGAAAGTAAAAAGAATCATATGTATGGATAGTGACAAAATGTAAATATTATAGAATACCAAAGCCATAGGAAAATTAAAAATAATATATGTAAAAAATTACATGTACGTTTGCGTTTATTAAATAATGAAAAAAAAAATTCACTTTAATGAACAATAAATTAATTATGACCTTTTTTCGGCAGTTGGGTATTTGTGCAATTGCAGGTGACAATAATTTCTTTTTTTTTTCTTCACGAATAATTTTGTTCAAAACTAGAACTAGATAACTGAAAAAGTATGGTTTTGAGATAATTGCAGTTAGACTTTTCAGGCTTATCACTTATCAATCACTCATGCATATATAGCGTTATAAATTAATAAAATATCAATAAACTATTTATCACCGGATATTTATTTACAAAATTTAATCTTCATTCATTTCTCTTATTTAATGAATCATAAATAGCATGCTTGTTATAGCATGTATAAAATATTTAGTTTTAGCATTAAACAGCTTATAATTAGATTTTTTTATGTAAATATCACAAAAACTGCCAAAATTCGAGTTTTTTAATTAAAATTAAAAAGTCTCATCACCGTTTCACACACTTACAAATCAAAATTTCTTATTTCTAGTTTTAACATGCCTAATTAGTGCTAAAATTATAGCAAATATTTATTTCACAACCGCACCCAAACTAGTTCACTCAATTTACCTTCTCATATATTCCCCACCCTTCGTTCCTTTATCCTAATTCTGCGTCTCGCTCCATCCCTCCCACTCCTTCTCAACATATTTTGTAGCTAAAAATTATCTTATATTGTCACACTTTGCTTATATCATATATATATTTTAGCTTATATGCAGTCGAACAAATCCAAAAAAGGTAAGATTTATTAATTACAAATTAAATATACCTTGGAGGATATCAATTATGAATATCTTCTCTGTCGTCTGCAACTATTACACTTGTCTGTGAGACGTACCGTGACAGAACTAATATTTCTGTATAGGATCATAAATAACATAACTGATTGCCTCCAGATTGTGAGTCTGATAGACTTATATGTACCATCGGGGTCATCAAGACACAGTACATTATTCTATTATAGAGGAAATGTCAGAACTAATGCATTAGCAAACTCCGTAATCCCCAGATTACACTCATTAGGTAAGAACATGCGTAGTTGGTCGACATTTTTGCTGATAATATAACTGTGTACAAGTCTAAATTGAAACAATTCTTTACGTCTCAACTAAATGGTAATCTCAAATAAATAAATTTTACTTTTTCTTCTTCCTGTTTAAACTTATTTTTTTAACTTCTATTTTTAATTTACTCAAATCTATTATATGTACTTTATCCTGTACTTTATATGTACTTTATCCTCCTGGAAAGATCATAATTTACATATTTTACTATTTTTTATAAGCATATATATGTTAATTTTAGTTAGATTTATAGTTAGTTAGAGTTGTAGTCAATTTTCCCAAAGATAAATAAATAAAAAAATAAACCAACAAGCTTTTGATATTATCGATTTTATTATATAATATTTGAGGCACGCCAGTACGATGTAATCAAATAATTTCTCCGAACGGGGTACATACCCCTTTCAACGTTGTGTACAGAAACATCCCTTTATGAAGAAAAGCTAATTTAATTATGATCCTCCTTCGTCGAGGTAGTTCGCCCCGGCGACCTCCGCATTGCTTCGATCCTTGAATTTCGAAAATTTAATCTATGTATTGATGGGGGCACCGTCTGACGTCAGAATCCTCGAGAACCGATCGGCGTATCAAATGGTGCACGGATCTGGAAGAACATAAATATTTGTCGCGGGATGGGAAGACATCGACGAGGCCAGAGCGATTCGCTTGATACATTTTCTTTTATCTTAAAAAAATAGAGATGCGAACACGGAATCTTGTCGCATCAGTATTCTTACTTTTCTCAAACTAAGTCAAAAGCCTGTGCTATGCAAATGGCTATATTGTAAATAATGACTACGTTATTAATTAATTAATCTCTGTTCGAGTTTTTACTTCTTGTGACCGATCCCAATTATCGTTTTCTCGTGCACCTAAGTATGTGTATTTTTTTTTTTTTAAATAGAGATGCGAACACGGAATACATGTCACATCAATATTCTTACTATTTTCAAACTAAGCTAAACGCTTGTGCTATGAACTAACTTGCTAGTCTGGGCTGAGATTCGAACCCGCGACCTTTGGATCACGAGGCGAGTGTCCTAACCACAAGACAAACAAGCTACTCTATGTGTATTATTATTGCGTGACTCTTTCTATCGGTTCGTTTTTGATGGTTATATCTGGCGTCGGAAGGGATTTTTTTGATGCTGTTAACAATTTTGTATCTTTACCTGTTCGTCTATACAATCATAATATATCATGAAAAATTGTCAATTCATCAAAGAAAAAGCGTAATTATTATCAAGATTATTCAACTGTATTCATTAATTATCTTATAGCTCTTATCTACGGTTTGCGTAAAGTGATGTTAACCATATCTGTGGTACGATAAACGTTTAGATAAAATTGATTTAATTTAAATTTATTTAAAACGTTTAGTCGTCTAGAATAGACGTTTAAATAATTAGAATCCCTAGAAATTAAGAAATCCATTAAAAAATCAAACTTACAGTCCTATTCTGAATATGTTCCCTTTCACCCTACCACCCGTTTTTTTCGCACCCCCCACTATTTACCCCCATTTGGACACTTATCACCGAGGTGTGATTGCTCACAATTTGTAAAATTTATTTATTATTAAATATACCCTGATGGAGGAACATTGTTTCCGAAACCAGTGGGTTTCTACCAAAGATTAAGTGGTGATAAACTAAGTCAATTCGTTTAACTATATTATAAATTAATATATCATTAATTAATAAATCGCTAATTAATTTCCAGTGCTTTCATTTGTCTCCCAAAGCCACGTCCCGTGACAGTACATAGCAAGATATTGATCGCCAACTTGATTGCTATCGTTGGATAATCTAACAAGCACTGTAAGAAAAAGAAAACCATAACTACTGGTAAGATTATCATCTCTTCTACCGTAATTTTCTATCACGTTTTAGAAAATGTAACGTTTTCCTTCTGGAAATATTGCATCAAACATAATTTGAAATTATTTTACCCCAGACTGCGTTTGAAGAGTTGTTCAACTCATTCCCTACCCCCTGGAAACTCAATCACAGCGAAACCTCGGTGCGGGGGCGAAGCGAAACCTTCTGGCTAACATTCTTTACAACCATAATTTTCCTACCAACATTATTTACTTAACTATTTTCCAACCATGCATGTTAGAAATATGTTCGTAGACGAGGTCGTAGGATTAATGCGAATATGAAGCATTCCGCCTTTGCCTTTATAGCGGGTTATTATGCGAGATGAGAGCGTTCGATACTGAAGAATACGTCCACCCGCAAGAGGCAAATTCTCGTGTTGGCACGTGATGCATACGGCATTCCAATGTATTGTGTGTAGCAGGATGGGTACAAAGATATAATAAGGTGATGAATTATACTCACGATAGCAAACGGTGGTTTATTGACACAAAGTTACCAAAAGTTGTACGATACAAAGTGTTTCCGTTGTGTTTTTATTCTTATTTCCCTTTATTATTATTTTTTCTTTTCTACAAAATTACGCTTCTTTATTATTTTTACACTTTTTGTTTCGATTAAATATGTTATTTCCGTTGCTTTAATTTGGTTCCTTATAAATTTTTACATATTTATATATTTTTTTCTAGTTACTACTTTTTAATTTAAAAAAATTTAATGAATATTTATTAACCTACATAAAATAATTATAAACATGGCTGTTACTGTTCTTATGGCGCCGGCCTTGTTCTTGTGTTTATTTAGTAATGTGTATTTATTGAGCACATAACAGTCGAGTGTTCGATAAACGCCGATTAGTCGGCGCAGAAAATTAAAAAAATCAAACCATTTTCAAAAACCGTTTTTGAGTTAAGAATGTCTTGGAATATTTTTGTACATCGTTATATCTACTAGATACCAAATGATCATTTTGGAGTTGAATATGAAACGGACACATACGTTTTGAAGGCGTTCCAGTTTGTTGAGATGTAACAGCGTAATCAAGCTGTGTGAGAAGTAGGCATTGCGGTAATTGTATGACTATACGACTGTATGACTTATTGTAATTGTACGAATGTTATAAATCGGTTAGAAGCATTCGAAATGTGGATAGACCGGATAATGAATGCTTCACATACCGTGGACCCATTTTTTTTAATTGCGTAACTGATTGCTCCATTTATATGCGAGTTATAACTTGGAGTGAGTACCTGTATGGAGTCGGTCCTCCGCTCGATACTTTCCACGCAACCTTTAAATACATCGACATGATCGCGTAGTTCATTTAAGAGTTGCGCACTACGTCTGCATGTTGGGACATGAATCATGTGTCTCTGATCATGTATGGTCAGCAACACGGAGGTGCTTCAGAGAGCCGGAGCCAGTGGAAAGCTACTGTCGAATGTTATAGCGAAGAAGTTTTCTTATTTGGATTACGTGTTACCTGGGTAAAAATACCGCTTCCTCCTTTCCTATTACCCGAGGGCAAGATAGAAGGTGTGGCGTGCCAGGACTGTTTGAACTTTTAGTCCCGAACGAGCCAATCACGCTCGAGGGATTAGCGCCCGACCAAAAGTCCGAGACGCCATCGACACTCCTTCCTCGACCGGCGCCCACGAAATCACGAAGTAACTCGCGCTCCGACATATTGTAACGCTAATATTATATATTGTTAAGCAACTGTATCTACAATAAACTTCTAGTCAAGCGTGAGTACATATTTCTCTTCCATCCTGTATCGCAATGCGCATCAGCCTCACGCGCACATTCCTACACTCGCTATACGCCAGGCCGGCTGTACACTTCAGCAGAGATGTACAGTTACCCTGCGCCTTCGAGAATACACGTATATCAAATATAGCCACCGCATCTGCCACACTGGTGACTCCAATACAAAGGAAGACGGGGAGTTGGTTGAAAGCATGTCCTGGCTGCGCAACCGGCTACAGTGGACCGGGATGAGACGGATGATGCAGGACATAGAGGTCGCACAAATGACCGCCAACATCAAGAGGACCCGAGAAGACACAGATAGAAGAAGTCTCGAATCTGCTCAAGAAGTGAATACTGTAAAATATTTTTTTACTGAGGTGTATATATTTATATTTTTGATTTGATGTTTTGTTTTAATTACCTAACAGGAATTCGATATGGCTTCGTTATTGAGATCTTTTCAAAAAACGTGTGAATTTTCAATTTTTTTTCATGTTTTTTATTTTTTATCATGTTTTGTGGATTTTCAGCCTTAAACGGTTCCGTATTCAAAAGTTTCTACACTATGCAACTTTGACAGTAGCATTAAATATCGAAATATTTTTTGTTTTAAAAACGAATATCCGACAATTATTTGGTTTTTGCGATAAATAATTTCTCGAATATCACTTTTAGTTATTTTTGGCATAAACAAAAACTTTCTTAAAAAATGATCTAAAAATTCGTGAACTCACGTAAACACAATCGGATAAGAATTCAATATGGCGACGTTAGTTCTGTAACATTAAAATTTTTACCATGAATGCGTCAAAAGAAGCGCCATTTTGAAAACTTTAAACGCCATTATCTGTGAACGCATATTTTGCACTCGGGGTGAGATGTATTCATTTCAAAAATATCATCACTCGCGAGGGAATTTTGTAGTTTTGGCTCGCCGACCATAGATGGTTCCCTGCCACTGGCGGGAAACTCGGCTACTTACAACTTCGTCAAATTATATTTATTTTCCAGAGATGAGAACGGCAGAGCACGGAATCACCCAGGGAAAATGTCGGCAGTCATTTCTAAACGTCGCGGGACTTCTAACAGTCTGGGCGTTAGCGAGTCTGGAACTTTATTATATTGTACCATTACTAACTAACTAACTAACCAACTTACCGTGTTACCGTTTCTCCGTGGGGCTAGGTGGAGGGGGTTGATTCACAGCACTATCGAAGAATCGAGAATGGCATATAACAATTTAGGATAATCTACAACCTTCGGGAAACGTTTAGAAATGCCTTGTACAACTGAAAAGCGACAAGCTTCTCCTAAACACTACAATAATCTAGACATTACGAAAATATCAGCATCTAGGTATAAATACGGAGTTGTTGTGTTTTGCAGGTCAATTAGTGCGAAGTACGCGCGATCCGTGAGACGACGCCCAGTGTACTCAGCCATGAATTGCGAAGCGATAAATAGTGCGAATAACCGAGAGAAGTACCTATCTGGCGAAATAAATAAGCGTTAAATATTACGAGCGAGAATTGGATGGAATGTTCTAGTGAATGTTAAATACGTGTTACCCAGCGATAATAAAGTATTCATTTACGAGTGATAAATTACAAAATAGTGTAATTAAGGTCGGAGGTAATAATTACGGAATATCATCTGATGGGGATGGAATCTTAAGTGGAAAAATATTCAATTATGGGTTGTGTACAAATTTTGTCTGTTTATTTATTATATTTGAATTAGTATTAATACTATTCTTAATTTCAAGTATTTCTAGATTTTTTATATGTGGGATCTTATAATTAGTATGTAAAACAAAGTGTTTTGTGTTTTATTTTAATAATAATGTCACCACAAAGTTCACACCTTGCTTCATTCAGAAGGAAAAATACAAAAAGATAAATTCTTCGAACAATTGTTTATTATTGTTCAGATTTTGTACCAAACAAGACAATAAAAAAGAGAATGACCCTAAAACGTTTTTATTGTATGAATGTATTAGTGAATTCATGAAATTATGTACTATGATATGAATATAATAAATAATAAATAAATGTATTTTGAACCCAGTATTTTGTTAGTATTTAATTTAAAAAAACTTCGTCACTTGTAGAAAGTCCAACTGGCTCGAATTCTTTCTAACGGACTCCATTACATTACATAGGTATTAAAGACGGGTGTAATCGAGGTACTGGATCGTCAAATATATATCCCAAGGGGAAGGTTCATCCCTTTTTATTTACCGAAACGATTTATGTAAATACTCGCGGATTATCCCTTTTCAATTTAACTACGTTTTAAATTAATACTCTTTATCAAATAGATCTTAAATTGTTTTTTTTATCAAAGGAAAGTCATTATTTTTTTCGTTGGTATTTTATTACACGCTTTTATTTAGTCTGTTAGCCACAAACTTTTGTAATCAATATTTGACCAATTTTCTACCCACCAATCATTATAATATATGGCTCGGACATGCATTCCGGATAAGAATACAATAATCATTCATAAATTTTTCAAACTGTTCAAATACATTAAAAATAAATCTGATGCGTATTTCATCGGACACTGTAGGTACATTTCGGTAGCATCCGTCGGTTTGTATAGTGATAAAAATGACCTTTGAGGTTTGAGGTTAATAGCATTGGGAAAATAATAAGTGTAACGAAAAAGGGTAGAAAATACTATTACACTTTAAAATAAACAAGCTTTTATAAAAATATATATATTTGATATACATACACATGGCTAAAATTGTTAAAAGGTTCAACTATCGATGAACGTGCATGGGAAGATTTATAAATGTGGTTGAAGCAAAAGTGATGTGCCAGGACAAAAGAGTTTGTCGTTCTATCCTCTCTGCCTACCGCTGCAGCAAAAGGGCGTGGCGTTTATCATTATTAAAATAAAAATGAACAGCCTATTTTATATAAAAATTCAATAGTAAAAGCTTTGTATAAGTGAATTATATGTTTTGACACATAAACCTCTAGGAGGTAATAATCAATATATATATATATATATATATATATATATTACGACGTGAAGTTCTGTTGCTCCCAACAGAACTCCTCGTCGCCACCAGCTTCGCTCAGTCGGAGAAGAATCGGACTCACCCCACTTCTACAATTCAAACTCAGGGTACTTCCGGTGTCGTGTACGCTGCACTTCAGCTGTCTCTCACTTTAACTTATTTTAAGTTGCAATAGTTCAATGACTAGGGTAATACAACGAAACATTATTTAGATGAAGGGGAATTTATTCAAATAAATTTTAAACAGAAATTAATAATGCCACAGAAGGTGACAATTTTTTATGAAGTATTTTTGGGAATTTTGCACATTGAAACCCTTTTTTTACAATAAATTGAGGTGAAGATTTAATTTACCACGCCTCGACATGAGCGCTAGCGGCCGCGTCATACAAGGAGGGAAAAGACAGTGGGACTAAATACTTTTATACTACTTGCGGTGACGCAGCGCAGGTGTCGGTGCGTGGTAATCACATTCTGCAGATTAATGAACATCTGGGTAAAATTACTATACCACATTTAAAACAATGAAGCTACAATAGTCTGGCACAAACACCGCTTCCGCACGTGCTAAGCAATGTTCCTTTTTTCTAAAACAGCTCGACCTGATGCACATGTTCTTGTATTTACGGAGTCAGATAACACGCAGCTCGCTCCAGGCGTGATGTGAAATTGATTATTAGAGAGAATTTGAATACCAGGCAAGTCGTGGTCTTTATTTTGCTGGTCTCGCATCTGAAGGAGGATTGCTCCCTTATGGGTCCAGAGAACAACCCCGCCCCGAGGCTTTGGGCGGCCGATGCAGATGATTACCGGAACATCACCTCTGCAGCTGCCCCCCAGGCGTTGCAATGGATTCACCTTTCACTCCATGCTGCGTCACCTGGCCATGGCGCGAAGCGCTCCCGTGGAAAAACCCTCTATTAACACGAGGGTTCACAGAAAGGTTCGGTTAAAGGTTAGAAATCAATTTTTGGTGCAGATAGTTGGTGCGGGGATCGATAAATTCATTTTTTCAGTGGTTTCGCGAAGAGGTGTGACGAACAAAGGTTGCTACGTCACAATATATATATATATATATAGATATATATATTATATATATATATATATTATATATATATATTATATATATATTTCTAGCACATTGTTTTGTTATGGCAAGGCCGCAAATGCTTCAGATTGTTTCAAAATAGGCGCGCCGACTGTGTCAGTGAGTCTAGAAGGTTTCGGAAAAACTAGCTCTAGAAAGTTCTGGAAAGAGAAGGTTCTAGAAAATATCCGAAAGTTCTATAAGGTTCTAAACGAGTGGCGGAATGTGTCGGTGTGTCTAGAAGGTTCCTGTACATTCAATAAATTTCTTGAAAGTTCTAGAAAAAGAATGCTCTAGAAGGTTCGCGAAAATTCTATGACGATCCAAACAGTGTACTAAAAATCCACGCGTGCGAAGCCGCGCGGGCACAGCTAGTTAATTATAAATTATTAATGTTAAACTGAAATTCGAACATGCGAAAGCGGACGGATCATAGCTTGTGTTATACGTGGGGTATAAAAGCAAAAGCAGCAATATCCAAAAAAAAGTTCTGAATACAGTCACCGAGGATTACTAATTTAATGATAAAAGGATTATTCTTGATTTTATGTATCCATCCCTTGCATAATAATGTTTCCTTTAAATTTAAACGCTATGTTTCGTACAAAAACCTCGAATCCAGTACATTATAAATTACTAATTTTCGATGGCTGCATTCATTTTTTTTGTATATTGTTGCCTTTGCTTTTACACCCCACGTATAGTGTAAGTATCAAATTTCTAAACACTTCATATTCGAGGATGACAATTTACTCTTTTAGCTCCTGGAAGATCCAATAACGTGATACCCTGGTTTCGATTCCCCCAGAAAGCTACGAAGCGTTATGAATCGGGGTCCAAAACTGCTACAGTGAAAAGTAGCTCAGGGGAGTAGTTGCGAAGTTTAACGGAACACATCCTGGATACCTGCCTAATCCACGCATTCCCGGGGGACGTCTCAGAAGCCTACAAACCAACCCCAGAGACACTTAACTCGATCAAAGCCTACTTGAGCCGCTTTCATAACATTCACGCTATACGATATATGAGGCTGTTTGTAAATCCTTTATATTAAGTTCACCGCTTGATTTCTTGTGGAAAAATCTTGGAATCGAGCTAAAATTTCGCACATCAACTTGATGTTGATGACAAGGCATATTTCATCTTTGTTAAAATATGTTTAATTATATCAAAATAATATTAATTAACTCGATACCAGCGCCACGTAGTGATTTAAATGTGTACTAGAATATATATAGTCTATGAAAAAAGAAAGTAAATAAATAATTGTCTATTGTTCAGCCATCTTCATTCGTTTTATTAGGTTATGGGCCCAGTGCAAAACTAAGATTTAATATAATAGTGGAATCGTATCGTGAACAGCAAATAATGTCGTCAGGAAGTTATTTAGTTAACGTGCCCAAGTTGAAGGGACGCGAAAATTACGATGACTGGGCGTTTGCGGCAAGAAATTTTCTCATCTTGGAAGGTATAGATATCGACGCCATTCCTGTCGATTTAAGTGACGCCGAAGACAGAAAAGCAAAAGCAAAGCTTATAATGACCATTGAACCCAAGTTATATGTGCACATCAAAAATGAAACCAAAGTCAGAGATTTGTGGCAAAAACTTCAGAAGTTATTTGATGACAGCAGATTTACAAGGAAAATCAGTTTACTTCGAACATTGATATCCATACGACTTGATAATTGTGAAACCATGACTAGTGATGTGAGTCAAATCGTCGAAACTGCTCAAAGACTTAAAGGTACAGACTTTGAAATTAACGAAGAGTGGATCGGATCATTGCTTTGGGCGGGGCTGCCAGAAAAGTTTGCTCCAATGATTATGGCAATAGAGCATTCTGGCATTGCCATAAATTCTGATGTCATTAAAACAAAACTGCTTGATATGAGCTCTGAAATCGGTGACCATGACTCGGAAGTTGCATTATGGTCAAAGCAAAAAAGCGAGACAAGCCAAAACTTCAATTTAAAAGGCGGGAAACAAACGTCAACGCCAAATGTCAAAAAGGTTATAAAATGCTACAAGTGCAAGAAAATTGGCCACTTTAAAAACCAGTGTCCCGAAGGAAAAGAAAAACAAGTAAACGCATTTAGTGCTGCATTTTTTAACAGTGAATTTAATAAGGAAGACTGGTATATCGATTCGGGAGCAAGTGCCCATATGACATCAAGCAAAGAAAATTTGATACAAGTGAGAAAAGTGCACGATACGAAGGAAATCATTGTTGCAAATAATATGAGTGTGCAAGTTGTGTGTGCCGGTGGTACACAGATCACTACGCTGGGGAATAATTCTCAGTTTGACATTAAAGTAAACAACATTTTATACATACCTAACCTAACTACTAATTTGTTATCAGTAAGCCAGTTAATAGCAAGAGGAAACAAAGTTACCTTTAAAAGTGATGTATGTTATATACATAACCAACAAAATGATCTAATTGGAATAGCAGCTTTGCAGAATGGTGTGTATAAGTTGAAAACTATGAAGTCAGAGAAAGTGTTAGTGGCAGCAGTTCAAACTACAGATGCACAACAGTGGCATAGAAGATTAGGACACATAAATAGTAATGATTTGCAGAAAATGAAAAATGGTGCTGTAGAAGGAATATCCTTCGATATGAAGGCTGATATTCAGAAATCCAACTGTCAAGTGTGTTGTGAAGGAAAACAGAGCCGTTTGTCCTTCCAATCAGGAAAACATAGAACTACAAAAGTGCTAGATTTAGTTCACTCGGATCTGTGTGGGCCTACGGAGGTTCGATCGATTGGACATGCAAGGTATTTTCTATTGTTTGTTGACGATGCTAGCAGGATGGCATTTGTATATTTTTTAAAGGAGAAGATTCAGACTCTACAGTATTTCAAGGAATTTCAAAGAATGGCTGAAAATCAAACAGGAACAAAGTTAAAAACATTGAGGACTGACAATGGAGGGGAGTTTTGTTCAGATTTGATGGAAAATTATCTGAAAGATAGTGAAATTATCCATCAGAAGACTAATGCATATACTCCGGAGCAGAATGGTCTCAGTGAGCGTTTCAACAGGACTATAGTTGAACGTTCAAGATGTCTTTTGTTTGAGGCAGGACTAGATAAAAGTTTTTGGGCGGAAGCAGTTAACACAGCAGTATACTTAAAGAATAGATCGCCAGCTTCAGGTTTGGACCAAAAGACACCGATTGAAGTATGGACAGGACAAAAGCCTGATCTCAGTCATGTCAGATTATTTGGGAGCCCAGTAATGATGCATGTTCCTAAAAATAAATGATTAAAATGGGACAAGAAAGCAGTCAAATATATATTAGTAGGATACTCTGAAAATGTGAAGGGTTGCAGACTATATAATCCAGACACAAGAAAAATATGTACCAGTAGAGATGTCATTGTAATGGAAAAAGATACTACTCAGACAGAAATAAATGAAGGTCAGATTGAAAAACAGCTATCATTACAAGAGGAAAGTTCTACAGAAGAAAGCGAAATAACATTGACAGATCAAGATGTCCTACCTATGTATATGATTCAGAGAAAACTACAACATCAACAGACGGAGAGTCTTATCAGTCACTATCCGAGGAAGATCTGTCTGAAAATGAAGAGCCTCGTTTAGGGGAAAAGCGTATAAGGAAACCACCTGAAAGGTATGGTCTGACTAACTTATGTATTTCAGATGAACCAGAGTATTGGGTTGAAGACATAACTTATGAAGAAGCTACCAAAGGTCCAGAGAAAGCCAAGTGGCAGCAGGCTATATCTGATGAACTTCAAGCATTTGATGACAACCAAGCATGGGAGATTGTTAGTCAAGAGGAGGCAGATAGAGTAGTACAATGCAAATGGGTATTCAAGAAGAAGCTAGAAAGCAATAACAATATCAGGTATAGAGCTAGACTTGTGGCAAAAGGTTATACTCAGCAGCATGGAATAGATTTTCATGAAACTTACTCGCCAGTTCTCAGGTATTCTACTCTTAGACTTCTGTTTGCATTAAGTGTAAAATTTAATTTTGAAATCACTCACCTTGATGTGGTAACAGCATTTTTAAATGGTTTTTTAACAGAAAATGTGTACATGCAGGCACCACCTAGTCTAAAATGTCCAAGTAATTGTGTGCTTAAACTTAAGAAAGCAGTTTATGGTTTAAAGCAGTCTGCTAGAGCATGGAATGCAAGAATAAATGATTATTTCATAAAAATTAATTATGTAAAATCAGTTTCAGAGCCATGTTTGTATAGTAAAAAATGTAAAAAGGAGCAGATTATCATTGCAATATTTGTTGATGATTTTTTCATTTTTTCCAATAGTCTAGCTATGACAAAAGATTTAAAAGAAAAACTAATGTCAGAGTTTAAAGTTAAAGACTTAGGTCAAATAAATAGATGTTTAGGCATGCGAGTTAAATTTAATAAAACTAGTATATCTATTGACCAGGAACAATTTGTAAATGTAATTCTGAATAGGTTTAACATGAATTATGGTAAAACTAAAGATACTCCTATGGAATGTAATTTAAAACTAGATAAGGCAGAATGTGTTGACAAACAGTTTCCATATCAACAACTTATAGGAAATCTTATGTATTTGTCAGTATTGACACGACCAGACATATCTTATAGTGTGAGTTATCTTAGCCAATTTAATAATTGTTATAATTCAGTTCATTGGCACAAAGACTTCTCAGATATTTGCAGAAAACTAAGTCTTATGGTTTGAAGTTTACTAAAGATAATTGTAATTTAGAAGGCTTGTGGATGCTGATTGGGCTGCAAATACTATAGATAGAAAATCATATACGGGTTTTTGTTTTAAATTGTCATCCTGTGTAGTATCGTATGAATGTAGAAAACAGCAGACGGTCGCATTATCTAGTACCGAAGCCGAATACATGGCCATTGCTGAGGCATGTAAAGAGGCAATTTATCTAAAAAGTCTTTTAAGAGATATTATTGATTGTAACTATACTGTAGTAATTTACAATGATAATCAGGGAGCTCAAAAGTTGACAGAAAACCCTTTATTTCACAAACGAACTAAGCACATAGATGTGCGGTACCATTTCATACGAGAAGCAATTTCTAATAAGCTTGTAAAAGTTGTTTATCTGTCAACATCTGAGATGCCTGCCGACATATTAACGAAAAGTTTAAGTGGTGCAAAACATAACTATTTTATGAAATTATTAGGAGTTCAAAGTGTTTAAAATGTCAGTCAAGTTATTTTTTTTGTTGTTATTTATGGATGTTAGATTATTTTGATAAGTGGTGCTGTTAAAATATGTTTAATTATATCAAAATAATATTAATTAACTCGATACCAGCGCCACGTAGTGATTTAAATGTGTACTAGAATATATATAGTCTATGAAAAAAAACTAAATAAATAATTGTCTATTGTTCAGCCATCTTCATTCGTTTTATTAATCTTAACATATATTTGGGCTCACACACACGCATGCACACAAAAAAAAATTGGCTCAGATATTTGGCAAAGATCTGCTTCTGGTACTATTCAAAAATTATTTCAATCATGGATTATTTAGAATTTATCTCTTTATTTAAAATTGCTGCAAAACAAAAGTTGGTTGTTATTCTGTAAAATAATTTTGTTTACTGTGAATTTAAAAAAGTGAATAAATTATAAAAGTGTGACTTCAGAATAGATATGTACTACATATTACCACCCAGAACAGTAGTTTATCTCCGGCCTGTCGGCGAGTTATTAGCATACTCTTGCATTGACGCTAGGGTTGTCACTTTATTTTTACTCCCTTTCTTTTAACTATCGTAGCATCTGAGATTCCGACGCATAAGGTAGACACGAAACCCGAAAATTTATGTAATTAGTATACCTAGTTTCTGCACTTAAATTGCAAGAAGGCTGATTAACATCAACGTAGACTTTTAAAAACTCACAGTCTTTGTGATAATCAACACACCTTTTTAGTAAAGCACCACAAACATAAAAAAGGCATTTTTTTCAGGAAGCGCATTTTTTTTCTAAAGCGGCGGCTGCGAGCGCGAATGGCACCGAAGGCACGGCCCTTACTGCCGCCGCCTTGTGCCCCCATATTCTATGTCAATGTGTGCGTCACAGTGCGTGCGTACACGGCGCCGAGCACGCACGCACACATTCTAATGGGTAGCGGCCAGTTTGTATGAAGACGTATGACTGTTCTTAGTAAACTGTGATATTACCTGTTCAGTTATAACTAAAGGACATTGATACAATAAGTGTTGGGAGTGACATTAAAATCGTGACGAGTTTCAGTGACTTTTTGAGTTTTTGAGTTTTTCCAGAGTCATGAAATTGTAAACATGCTAAAACCGAGACGTCTCATATAAAGGATTTATAATGAAAGCTATAATTTTTTCAATAATGACTTAACTTGAAACTATACGGTCAAAAATCATCAAACGGAAAAAGAATGCTACGATTTATATTCATTAGATTAGAACCATTTTATGTGTAAATAACTTAAGAAGAGAGAACATTTCGCTACTTTCCACTCACTACTCCAATATGGCATTACTGGGTGGGGAGGAGTATAATACAGTATAAGAAACCCGTTAAAAAAAACGATTATAAAAGTAATGTTAAATAAAAATCAACTTTCTTATCACAAAAACTCTTCAAGAGATTCCCATTTCTGAAGTCAGAAAATATTTACAAAAAATACGTTTTATCCAAATAATGAAAGAAATTATTTTTACAAATACACCAGGCCTTAACAATGATGAAAAATAAAAAAGTGTATAAATTTCTACATTTTCAATCAGTAGGTACAGTGAACTAATAAAATAAAAATTGGTAGCGTTACTGTGTTTTTTTACTCAGCTTTCAAAAACCATCACTTTTTTTAATTGGAGGTCCAATATGATAGTCACACAAAAAAATATGATAGTCACATTTTAATGTTTTACTACTACAATATTATATGAATTAATTTTAATTTTTAAAAAAATGGGTGCGCGTACGCGCGTTCGATGTTATACTTCGTTAGAATACCCAAAATAAGCAGCGCATCATTTCTTACATCGCAACGGCCGAAGTACAACGAAACGCACTTCAAACTATTTGACCACGAGGAAACGCGATATAACCAGCCGCATAAACTGACAACTAAAGAGATATCCACAGATTCAAGATCCATATTCTATATCGGCATACAGACGGAGACATACAGCGCAGCAGTGACATCTATCGGGCTTCGTAGAAACCGAGATTAAAAAACACCGGGAGGATTTCGCCAGGTGGCGGTAGTTAAGATAAAAACAGATTTGTAATAAAAAGCTTCATGGCGTAAAAACTTCTATATCTCCATAAACATTGATTTTAGATCATGGTTGCTTGAACATTTTCGACTCATTATCAAGGCAGGAATACAGTCCTGCGAGGTTATTAATGTTTTTCAAATAACCCTATATACCAACATACAGCATCGTCTATGTATGTATTATTCTATTATCTATTCATGTATGTATATCGGAAAAAATTTAAACCTACTTTCCCATATAAAATAGCTTCATTTATGTGAGACATCAATAATTTTTGTTAATTAATGGTGATCGCTCTATGGTCAAAATCCAGTAATTGTTTTCCTGAAAATTTGAACTTACTTAAATACGTATATATTGAATCACTCTAATTTTTTCAGGTAAAATAATGTGTTTTTTTATTGAGCATTCAATCTAGCAAAACAGCTCGAGTGTTGTTAACTCGAAACTGATTATACTTGAGAAATATTTTGAAATTGGCCACCATTTATATTCGTTCGTAAACGAGTCTTACAAATTGAAGAATTAAATAAGAGAAAAACATTAAATTGGAATGAAGGCTTAGCACAATTTATTTATTGAATTTGTATCTCTTCTCTTCTTCATTAGAATTTCAGTAGCAGGGCTTTTGTTTACAGAAAATACAATAACCAATTTGTAAGGGTTTACAAATGAGCATTTTCAACCTAAAAGACTGAAGAAGGGTTGGAAATTAAAGATGTTTTGCCGATATGTACCAAAATTATTTTATTATGTTTATACATTATTATATTTTTGGAATTACTTAGAATTAGTCAGCATATCATAAATATTTATCATTACTGACATATTTCAGTTTGTTTAAATTTTTTTATTCTTTCTTTCTATATAATTAATATGCCTTAGTATATCATAAATGTTTATCATTACTGACATATTTCTATTTGTTTAAATTTTTTATTCTTTCTTTCTATATAATTAATATGCCTTAGTATATCATAAATGTTTATCATTACTGACATATTACTGTTTGCTTAAACTTTTTATTCTTTCTTTCTATCTAATTAATATATTTCTAAATGTGGAGACCTGTAATTGGCCATCTATATTGTATCAATGTTTTCTATGCTTTTTTTTGTGCTGTTGGTCTTCCATAAACATTAAATAAATAAATAAATAAAAATCTTATATTTTCTCCCTTCTGCTCTCGCTACTGTTCCGAAACGGGGTTAGAACTTTACCCCAAAAATATTAATTTTGAAACTATTAACAATTATTAATGATACTAGCTGTAACCCTTCAAAAATGACGGCACATTGGATCACGTCTCTTCTAAGCCCCGGTACATATTTATAGTATTTTTTGGCGGTCCACGGAGAGGCGGCTGTAGCAGCTGTTTGCTGGCCCGGGGTTCAAGGCCCATCTCCGCCCGTTTAATTTGTTTTTTTTAGCCGTGAATTCGAACGAAATAAAAGATAAACTTGATTAACGAAATTAATCATATACAAAGATACAAATATCAAATAATAAAACTGAAAAAATTAATTGCTGGAACCTGTATTCGAACCACGGACCTCTGTCTTTTGCGGACAGCATGTTAAAAATGTTCACCATCCCAGCCACTTATAGGTCGTCAATATTTGATAGTTGTATGGTACTTTGAATTATTCATTTACTTATTTTTATTATTCTATTTTTATTCTGGAAGTAATCGACTGTTACGAGAATATCAAACGAAACTTTGACGACTTCTTCTTGGAAATATTCTTTGCTAAACTATAAATTAAGTAGGTGTATATTATTTAAGTAAACATGTTTTTATTTTTTAAGGAACAAAGTCTCGTGATTATAATTAATTAAATAGTCACTCCTGTACATGAATTCCTTAATTATCATAATTCTCTTAGGCATCACAACCGCAATACTCGTCCTTAAATTTGTGTTGCTCATTTTATTTTGTTTGCTTATTCGCCGTTTGCACTGCACGCGCATAATCCTTGTGCGGCACATGTCCCGCTTTGTACATTATTGCATTGCATTGATACATTAAATATACGCGTGTTGCTAGAGTGGGCCGAAGATATTTATAACTGAGATATTAGGTGTAGTTTTAAATAAGTAATGTAATATTTTTAATGTATTTTGTACCTAGTATTCTGTTGGGGTCACATTAAAAATAAAATCGAATACATCAATATTCGGTCACGCCGAGAAACGTTGCATGTCACACCATAAAGTTCATTGACCTTGCAACCCGCACGCATACTCTACGCTCGTGCGGTGGTTTTATATCTCGTATAACTTGTTCTGTCTAACAGTTTAGAACTTTCAGTGCGACACATTTCATTTTTCAGTAATATACCTATAACGATCCAAGTATGCGATTTTGTAGACCTCTTTCCATTTAAGAAAGACAATCGAAATAGTATGCGTACGACAAGTAAATACATGATTTGTGCTTTAGAAATGGTCGTGTTTCTAGAAAACCATCTGGAACCATAGAAAAAAATCCGCTGACTAACACAAGAAAAACTGCGAATTCTGTGAAGTGCTTCATCACTCGAATAGGTAAGGAAAATTTACTTGCCTTTGCTCATTCTGGGTATAGGTCGTTTCATATCAGCTTGCAATTGAGTTAGTGTGGGTACAGTGCGTAATACGTGCACTGTTTCATTGTGGTAAGTTTGCGGATACGAGAGGGGCGTATCCGTAAACTTAACCCAACGAAACAATGCGCGTATTAAGCCATGTATTCACTAGGGGACAAATCGCGAAACATTCCGCTCGACATGTCGCATCAACATCTACGCTCATGTTTCGGGGACAATGACGCGGTCAATTTACGTGCACACACCGGGACTCGCATATCTTGTCGCGGAAATGTCATCCGATGAGGTTATGGATGACAGCTACGGTATCTCATTTGGCGAAAACGGGGTTCCGCGCAATTCGAAATGTTTTTTTGGGTCGTAATTTCAAATTAACGAGGTTTTACTGTAGTAAATTGAATATTATTAAAAACAAGGTCCGTTTTGCAAATAATTATTGTTTTCCAGACGTCGCGAAATATATCGCCCTATGAGGTTATGATGATAGCCGCGTATCTGTTTATGTTAATGAGTTTATCGAAAAGTAAGAGGAGAAAAAAGAGGAGAATGCGAAATTATTTACAGCAAAGAGAAAGAAAGACGGACATTCTATGCGATCTTCGATCGATACAGCTCGATGAGTTCAAGAACGATTTCGTTTCCCCGCATTGTCATCTTGACAGATACAGCGCATGCGTATTCACTTGTAAACATACCACGTGGTACTGACGCTCCGCGGAATGTTGCAGTGAGTACGCTCGGGTACCGTGCGCATGGCAACGTTGCCACGGCACGTAGAAATGCCGCGCTATGTTGTGCGCGAGGTCGCGGAACAGTGCACGACGTTGCAACGTCACGTAGACTCTATGCCGCGCGTGCTGTTGAGGGACAATTTGTCCCCTAGTGAATACATGGCTTTAGGCACTGTACCCACACTAACTCAATTGCAAGCTTATATGAAAATACCTTTGCGACCCTGTTGACGGTCATATATATGTGTATACGACATTCCGTGAGTTATCCGAAGCCGAGGTGGAATAATAATTGATATCGGGTCCCGAGGCGAGAAGGTTTCGTTTTCTTTGATGTCGCGCCTCAGCGGCGGGATGTTTATCCGCTCAAAGGACTTTGAGGCTTCTACAATTAATTTGCGGGGACAGGTTGTACACAGTTGTGTATCGGGGAATTGAATATTAATTTCGCGTAATAAACTCGAGAGTTTAACAGAAAACTCCGCAAACATTGCCTTGATCAGCGTTTTTGAAAAAAATCGAAATGAAAACCTACGTTTTTCAAAGTCAAAAATTAGTTCAAAGCAAGAAAACACTTTGTGGCTTGACATTATAAGACATTTAAGAATAAATTAAATACTATGTTTTAAACCACTTTATTACTATATTTACTTCCTTTCTTTTAACTCGTGGCGTCTGCTTGCTTGCCGGCTTGCGCTTGAAAAAACTTTGGATCGATTTTTAACCCTTTTCCCGTGATCCAATCGAGCTGAAACTTGGCAAGTAGACTCGTGGCGACGATCAAGAAGATCTGTCAAATTTTCGTTAAAAAAATAATAATTATAGTAAATGTAGTAATAAAGTGGTTTAAAACATAGTATTTAATTTATTCTTAAATGTTTCAAAAATTAAACTTTAAACACTTGTGTCTTGGAACGTTTACGAAGCAGGTTGAATGTAATGATGTCAATGGATTGAGCGCCCCCATCCTTTTCTTACTGAGATGCAGGGAACGACGAGCTCAGTCAATTTAGGGACGCCATAGCTCGTTAAACATTGATCGATAGGGACGAAACAAGTGTTAAATAATAGTTAACTAGCCTCTTAGTGTGTAAAATATAAGCAAAGTGCAAATATATGACGTTTTAAGGGAATGAGAAGCAAAAGCTCTACTCTGAAGAAGACGAAATGTAGTTTTAACGTTTTTGTAACTGATTTTAAAGTCAGAGCGAAGATTTTAAAATTAATATGCTTTTAAAATTAATATAAATAACAGAACTCTCACAGAGACGAAGCTATTTATATGGGAAATGTGTACGGAAGTCTTTATAGGGTGGCCCAGGGCTTATGACCTCTACGAGCTGGCTTAAGTGATCATCTTACACAATGCAACGTTCACAATTCCACCGTAAAAACATCCACACATTATCAATTTTTTTAAAGTTGTACATTTGTTCTAAATCAGTTTCTTTCATGTATTCGAATGGACTCTTTTAGAGACATCTAAGGTCCTTTCCATGACAGAAAACGTAGGTTTTGTTTTACTTCCATATTTATTTATTTTAGGAAAAGTTAACAGGAAATCTTAAATTAACATACACGAGATAGAAAATAATAAATTACGCCAACTATAAACTTTCCACTAAAATTAATTATAAAAATTTTAGCAAAATGTGACATTATGACAATTTATAGTTTTTAGGCCCAGGGCTGATGACCTGTATGAGCTGGTTTGAGTTATCCTTTTACACAATGCAACCTTTGCCAATTCCACGTTTTCATCTCCCCTTTTGTAAGACCAACTCAAAACAAAACTTCTTTATTTACAGATCTACAAATTCATTTAACACAAACTATCACCACTTTTTTTCAACTCAACGATAAGAAACATAAAACAAACAATATCTACACAACGGCACCCAAACTAATTCGTACAATTTATCTTCCGTTCTACTCCCGTCCCACATTTCCCTCCACCCTCTCCACTCGCTGTTAAAATAATTTTTAAAAATTATTTTACTACGTCACGCTTTTTCTAATAAATTACCATATTTTCATAAACTATGTTCTAATAAATAAAACGATGTTCTAATAAATTACTATATTCAGTGAAAAATTTGTAATTGGCATAATTTTTAAATCCATTATTTTATATTTGTTAATATGTTAATATGCTGTTAATTTTCCCTAAAATAAATAAATATAAATAGCTTATTTTCTGTGAAACTTATATAATTTATCTTAATTAATAGTTATCCCTTTGTGGACAAAGTAATTTTGTTTTCATAACATACATATAATATGTTTTTGATAAAGTGCTTCTTAACCTTCGGTTACCGGGATATGGAAAATAGGATCGGGGGCCGAGCGGGGTACAAACGATACCCCACATAATGATTTGAAAATGTTCTATAATATTTTTAATTACATTTCTTATATAATGCGAAAAAATTCTATTAAATTTTGACATCTCATAACTCACAAGCATTCGACAGACTTAAAAGCTTTGCAAGTATAATGGATTAATCGCATCGTATGGAATATTGCTGACTGCCTATGGAAAAAATATTTTTCTTCTTTCAGCTCTCTCACTACATATTATCATTTAATTTTCTTTTAGTGTTGAATTCTTTGGGATATTTTTGAGGATTACGAAGAATACCTACTCAACCCCAATTATAATAATTTCTTTGTCTGTCTTTCCGTCCGTCCGTCAGTCCGTCCGTCTGTCTATCTGTTTGTCTGTCCCCGTAACTTCATGTACGTCTTTAACTTGTTTACAGTAAAATTTTTATCGTATTTTTTTCGTTTTTTTTTCGAATATTTTTTTTCGATTTTAATTTTTTTATTATATAAATAAATATTTATTCCTTTGGAACCGACATGTAAAATAACCGTCATTTTTGACGGGTTACAGCTAGTATCATTAATAATTATTAATAATTTAAAAAATAAGATTTATTGGGTTAATTTGTGTCCCGTTCAATAACGCGAGTGTTAAACACAAAAATGTTTTCAAAATCTGTTGGCAATTGTGAAATCGATTCTCTTTGCCTGATACTCATAATCAAACAACGTCGCTCTTTATTATCGTATTTTTCTTCTTTTATTTCTTATCCCCTCGTATGCAAAGTTAAAAGGTAAAAGTGAATTGATGAGATAAATCGAAGTGTTTACGGATAGATTTCATCGAGACGAATGCAACTATTATTAAAGAACGCACGTTTCGAACACGCGCTTCCCATCTTAAACTGATTTGAAAGACGTATTCAGGTAAAAAAAGTAACCCATAAAAACCAAGTTTTTACTATACTCCCTTTATTTGTAATATATAACAATAATTAAAGACGAATTAAAACATATAATATAACACTAAACTTACAGAAATTGAATATTTCTAAAATGTCAGATGTTTTGAGATGTCAAGATTTTGATAGATTCAATTATCATCAATATCATACCTTATGAATTTCCAGCGTCAAATGATTTAGTCAGAATCAGATTTGAGTAACGTAGAATTCTTCAAAACTAAGCAGAAATCTAAAAGAAATAAATTATTATTTGATTTTTTGACAAAAAATCCAATTTTGCGGTCATCTGTGAACCAATTGTTTTGTAAATTTTCGAAATTTGTACTTATGTACCGATTATACCGACGGAGTAATTCAAAGTTAGGAAATATTTCGCGTCGTTATCGGGCCGCCGCGCCGTTGCTAATCAAACTTTTCTAACGATTCCAATTTGAAAAAACCAATAAAATTTCTAAAAATCCGAAATTATATTATAATTATTAATTTTTTTAACGAAAATTTGATAGATCTTCTTGATCGTCGCCACGAGTCTACTTGCCAAGTTTCAGCTCGATTGGATCACGGGAAAAGGGTCAAAAATCGATCCAAAATTTTTGTTGACGGCAAGCAAGCAGACGCCACGAGTTAATATAAAGGGAGTAATTAAACAAATTTTTATTAATCATTTAAAAAAGACAGACACAAAAATCAAATTAACAAAATAATATTTTAACTGATACCGGAATTCGAACAAACGGACCTCTATTTTATCCGGGGATGGTGCGTTATTGATTTCGCCACGGCAATCTGGTAAGTTAACGAAAATTTTTCGACCTTATATATTCCTCCCTTCCTGGATTTCAATCCGTGTGATTGGTTTGCAGCAAAGCACATCTCCTTCTCCATTCTGCTCGGTCTCCGGCGATCCTCTTCAGCTCTGTGTAGGGGGCACAATTCATATCTTGGCACACTTACTCAAGATATTCACGGCGAGGGCGCCCTCTGGCAATCTGTAGCATTCCCTCAAGTATAATTTTGAGCAGATTTTCATGGTGTAAAAATATATATATATATATATATATATATTATATATGATATATATATATATGTCTCTCATTTTAATTGATTAACATTTTTATTCCATTTTTGAAGCAATACAAATTTATAAAAAACTAGCTGTTCGTACCCGGCGTTGCACGGGTTAAGGATTAAGTTTAAAATAAATTTGTGGGAGTAAACGAAGGTTTGATTCGAACGGTATAGATTTGCATCGAAAATATATCAGAGGGAGGGAAAAAGATAAAAGGGGAGGGAGGAAATGTCACTTTTGTTACCCGCGGGGTACTAAAGAATAAGTTTACAAATTTTGAGTTCGATCGGTCGAACGGTACAGATTTGCATCGAAAACATATCAGGGGGAGGGGATGGGGTAAGAGAATAGGGGGGAAATGTTGCCTATGTTACCCGCCGAGTCCTTAAAAATAATTTTCCAAATTTTGAGTCCGATAGGTCAAACGGTACGGATAGGGGGGAAATGTTACCTATGTTACCCGCTGAGTCCTTAAAAATATGTTTCCAAATTTTGAGTACGACGGTCAAACGGTACGGATTTGCAAAAACATATCAGGGGGAGGGGAAGGGGTAAGAGAATAGGGGGAAAAGTGCCTATGTTACCCGCCGAGTCCTAAAGAATAAGTTTCCAAATTTTGTGTCCGATCGTTCAAACGGTACAGATTTGCTTCGAAAATATGTCAGGGCAGGGGAAGGGTTAAAAGAATGGGGGAGGAAATGTTGCCTTTGTTACCCGCCGGGTCCTAAAGAATATTTTTCCAAAAATTCGATAACGCGTCGATAATGATAACCATGGAATGGAGGTCCGTTGGTTCGAATTTCAGTAGTAGTTAAAATATTTTTTCGTTTATTTTATATTTCTGTGTGTCTTTTCTAATTGATTAATAAAAATCTGTTTAATAATTCACCGAATTTCGTTCTGAAATTGCAACTTCACAATAATAATGTGTTTTCTTTGATATACAGGTTAAAATTTCTCTTAAAAAACACAAGTTTCTCAACTATCATATTGATTGAAATATTAACATTAAATATTTATTACAAAAAATATTAATGCCCTTTGTAAACATACAAGTTTGCTTCGTAAATTTGGGCGTGTGAAGAACAGCTGCTACCCCGCTGAAGTGCTTAACATTATGAGAACAGTCAAATTATTCAAAGTATGATTTCCACTTACATAATGAAAAGAAAATTGCGTACTCTTCAAGATATATCATAGATGTCTCATGGTCATAAACCTTATTTTTCTTTTTTCAATCCATCTTCTTTCTTTTGTCCAGACTTCGTATACCTAATTTTTATTCTGTATCTTTGTTTAATTCACCTTTTTCTTTTGTCCAGACCTCGTATATATACACGCAGATGTATTGATCAGATATCTTTATGCTATGTATCTTTAGCACTTTTTCTTCTTCTTACCTCTTCCCCTTTTTACTAAGTAGATATATCCTTTCCTATCCACTCCTGATTCCATTTTCACCTTTAATTCATTGACTTTTATAGTTTGTTCATAACTTAAATCTTTCAATTTTTTTTTTGTATAACTGAAGTTATTGTTGCTATATGTGAATACAAAACATGTTAATTCTGTGTAAACTTGTAAGATGGTCTCTATACTATTTTATATTCATGTGTTATCTGATTTTTATGTATACTGTTAGTTTCCCATAAATAAATTAAATTGAGACGAAGCTACTTTTTTATATGGGAAAGTATTTATATAAACATTTTTAGGTATCCATAGGGACATGTATACCTATCATATGGCTGGCTAGCTAAAGTGCTCACTTTACACGGTTGTTACGTTTACCAATGCCACCCATTAGAGACCACCACGTCTATCAAATTTTTGGAAGTTATATATATGTTTAATATGCACACCTTGTTTCATTGTGATGTATTTTTATAGTCGCCACCTGTGGTTAAAAATTTTGTCATTCCCATAAACCAGCATAGATGTCGCCGTTGGTAATGAGATATCTTTATTTTTGATTGGAGTTTTTAAAGCAATATTCTTATATGTGTATGCCATTCTTCTGACTAATTAATATTAACTATTAATTTAACTAAAATACGCCTGAAAATTATTTTATTTAAAACCTTTATTTGTATATCTTGATGAATGATGTTTCCTCAACGGAGTAAATCCAGTTTTGTATCCTTGAAAATTTTTACATACTCAAATTATTCCGAGTATCACTTTTCATTTAAAATAATAAATAATACATAGTAGAACTAACTAAAATACAAACAATGAATAGGTAACTCAAAAAAGTTTTTATTGAATAGGTAGATAGTATTATACTACGTACGCGTACGATGTACAATACGTTTACCTAATAAAATAACTAAACATGTTGCGGTAGGTACAAAGGATAGAACGTCACACTCTTCTGTCCTGGCACACCACTTTTTCACATCTTTTCAATCACGTTATTGAAACTTTATGCAGGGTCATCCTACAATATTCGGTTTATCTTATCATCTAGTTTGCGGATGGCCGCTGTTCTGATGGTTTCTATACTTGCCTCTTATATTTTATTTACCACTCTCTATCCATTATTCATATGTATCATATGAATCTTGAGCGATCCTTTCTTACTACGCTACAGCTAGCATTACATTTTTGGCGGGTTATGTGTAGGTGTTTGGGAGATGATGCCCACCCGTCCAAAAGAGTCTTTTCATATCGGCGTGTGACGTGCATTGTGTGAGTGTTACGTAGTAAGTTTGAGATGAATCAGCAGAGGTAGGATGAGTGGATACAGGGCGCAAACGATACCCGCCCTTGACTGTGATATTTATTGGTTACAATTTACAGATGTGGAGTAGAGTACAGAAATATCATTCGTTTTTGATACGGCGGCCGGCAACAGAGTGGTTGTACCTGTAGTCGGCCAGGACTGGGTTAGCTGTGCCTAGTCCTGATTGGTGTGTGCCGGCTTGCTGAGAGTGGTTAGAGTCGCGACGGATCTGAACCGACACACATTCACGCTTAATTTTTTAATTATTTTATCTTATCGTACAAAAATTTGCTTCTAAACGATCATCTTTCCACCGCATTCTTACGCAATACATCCTTTTATATTTACGTAAATAAAATAAATGGTAATGTTCTTGGACATTTAAATACAAAGAATTAGGCTGAGTACAGTTCCGGGCTTACAACCATCGCTATTTGTTCTTGGAAATTCAGAAGTCTGGACCGATATTGCCTTCTCCCGTATTGACAGATTGGTTCATTAACTACAAAGGTCGAGTTATTCGACTTCCGTTCTGGTTTACAGGAAGCGGAAGTTTAAGTTTAAGAAAGTTATTCCATTACGGCAGATTCCTGCCGAAAGGAGTCCCCGTGCCTCCTCAAGGACTCACTTTTGTTTGTCAACTTGTGCAAAATAAACTGCCGCAAATAAAACCATTTATCGTAGACATTAGAAACAAAACGAAAATTTATCGATTAATAAGAGACATTTAATAAATAAATCATATTGAATAGCAATCATTAGATTGGGTGAAAAATATTAGCTATTACTTCTACAGAATTTATTTATAATTTTATATTTTACCTCTCAAGTCTCGAGAGTATCAGAATCTTGTCTATGAATAGTCTCATCGACAGGTGAAGTAATAAACTGATTAAATATTTCTAAAACATGCACTGCTATACTTTCGTCAAATATTTTAGAAAAGTGATCTAAAATTACCAATTCACAATAATAAATGTTGACATTAAACATTTTTAAAATTATTAAATCTTTAAAATTATATGATTATACAGAGTTATTTTCTAATTTATATAAAATAACACAGTTGTTATATAAAGAAAAGCTCTAGAATTTAAAAATGTATTGCTTGCTTACATAACATATGTTTTGGTAAAACCCACTTCAGATCCCGCCCCCTCTCACTCTTTCTCCTTCGTAGATTCCTGATTGTTCTGTAGGCTAGTTAGGCCCGGTTGTTTCAAGTTCGATCAAAGTAAGCGTTCTTTTAAAGCATAGATTTTTACGTTCTCCACCAATCAGACGATCCGTTTTCGTAAAAATCTATGCTTTGGTCGACCGCTTACTTTGATCGAACTTGAAACAACCGGGCCTTAGTGCATGCTCGTCCTTGACAAGATTAATGACAACCATAGTAATGTTAACCTAACATTACTATGGTTGTGGTGTTAACATTACTATGGTTGTGGTGTATAGTGGTTAACATTACTATGGTTAGGTTAACATTACTATGGTTGTGGTGTATAGTGTTGGGAACATAGTAGTGTAGTGTTGGTCCTGACAAAGAGACGGGTGCGTCTTGAAACCGGTAGACCTAAAATCTGGTAGTAGTTTATACAAATATAACTAACACTCTGTTATGTTTTAAGACTTGATGTTGAGTAATTGATTTATGGAAAGTTTCAAATGGAATTTTTCACTTTTTCCATGTTGAGTTGCCTGCCGGTGATGTGGAAACCAACCATATAGGCTGCGAGTAATCTACATTGACCTTTATAAAATTTACCACCAACCTACTATACAAACCATGCAAGAGAGGTGACGTGTCAGTTGAGGGTGAGTGATAAGGTCATACGTAGTTACTGCTATTTTTACTGACACTAATTTATATTTTATATATTTGAACTACAGCAACACAAATTAGGATTACAATACTTAAGAACTAGAGAGAGCAACAAAAATATGGTTCACTGACTCAAAGCGGGCAGCGGAATGAAATTACTCGTGCACGGGGCCGTTGCTGGACGTGATGAGCGCTGCGTTCGCTTCTTTATCCCAAGTTGTCAGTCGGGTTAACGTTTGATACACACTTTTATTATATCAAGGCTCCTATATTTTGAGAACAGATGTACTAATGTTATGTGCATAAGTAAGTCATATCTCGCTTATTATTTTATATTACGAAATTAAGGAAACAAGAGGGTTCTAACTACCATAAAGAGTTTGAAATCTAGAATTTTTAATATCTTCATGTAGCAAATAATACTACGCTACGCTTTGAATACATTTATTATTATTTTAGATTAGATAGAGAAATTTCTTCGGTTGCAATCAGCTTCAAAATAGACGTTTGTAGTGACGTCATTCCCACGAATAGTTCCCGCCGACGTTACTCAGGTCTCTATCTCGTGTGGCCGAGACGTTTAGTGTTGTGTATTGGGAACGGAAGCGCCGGGTTCCTATCTGCGGCGATACCATCTGGCAACCCATCTCCTAACACGTTCATATGTAGCCAACGCTACTCATTTATATTTTTTATTTTTCACTAGCCCCAATCACACGTCACAAAATTCCCATATATGAGGAAAATAACATAAGATAATTTATTATAAAATATTTACTATTATTTTATTTTCTTGTAGTTTTATTGCTTCTTCAGTTTCATATCTGATTTGATAACTATTATTTCATTTTGATATAATTTTGTTATACTTTATGTCATACGCTTAATGTTTTGTTTGTTTTGATAGAATTATAGCTTTACTCCATTTTTATATTATTAAAACCAATCAATCTGGATATTTTTATATATACATGGTTTTTTTTAATGGTACGTTGTACCGTGTATTAAATAAATTAATAAAAAAACAATGAGGTGACCACCCGGTGTTAATTTTACTGCATATTAAAGTCAACAATAAGGCTCATGTAATAAGTGTTTTATGTTTGTGATTAAACGATAATTCTGTATTTGTTGGGTCTCAAGGGCTGAATGGGTCAGCGCGGGAAGCGTGCCTGAATGCAATAACAGTGGACTTTCTTAGCTTTGTAAATAGGGATGGTTTTATAATTAAAAAACAATGAACATATTATCTTAAATAAGACCTAATGAACAATGAACAGACTTAACACGCTCGACCCAAGATCACCTGACCAAAACAAATTAACTTCCTCATTAGAATTGTGGTATTTTTTTGTGTTTTCTACTTTAAATAATATACCTACTTAGACGTCAAATAATATGATTATATTGCCTTATTTAATATATTTCTAGTAGGGAAAAAACACCAAAATATCTATGTTTATTGAATATCATCGCTGTATATATAATCAAGCAGTTTGGTACATTCTGAGATGAACGAATCAATTTGTACATTATTCATTTAAATAATGAATACTAAAAAAAACATTGCCATTCATCTGGAAAGTCTGCCTAGTAATTATTAAAAAAATTTTTTGTAAGTTTAGTCTGTGCAATTATTTTTTAAAAGAGTTTCATTCGTTTATCTCAGAATGTACTAAAACGGCACATAGGCTTAATTATATATACAGCGACGATATAATGAAATCGTTTTTGTTATATGTATGTAGAATATTTTACCTATTCGCAAATAAAGGGTTTTTTATAACTGGTATCAAATTCAGTTTTGAATATAAAATATTCTTTACATTTTGGGTGAAATTTCAACAGTTAAGGAGGTAAACTCATTTTTTTTTTAAATATTTGTCTTCTTCTTCTTTAGCCTTCATATCGTCACTGCTGGATATAGGTTTCTTCCAAACCCCTCCACCCTTCGTTGTTATTTGCTAATTGTAGAGATTAATTTCCCCCCACAGCGGTTATATCGTCGGCCCATTTCTTTTGAGGTCTTCCGACGCCTCTTTTATTCTTCCAAGGTCTTCACTTCATAACTCTGGGACTCCATCTTGTAGCATCCTGCCTTGCAACAAGCCCTGCCCATTTTAGCTTCGCTAAACGATCCATGATATCTACTACCTAGTTCCGCGCCTACTTTCATCATTTCTAATTCCATCTCTTAAGCTTACTCCAACCATGGATCTCTCCATGGATCGTTGCGTGCATTTGAGCTTTTCTACACTTTTCTTTGTAAGGGCCTTTGTCTCCACTCTATACGTCATCACTGGCAGTATGCACGATTCAAAGGCTTTACTTTTTAGGCTAATTAGAATCTCTTTGTTCTCGAAAACATGTTTGAGTTTGCCAAAAGCAGCCCAGCCCATTCGTATTCGTCTTGGCAATTATGATGTTTGGTTTTCTTTGTTCATTTTTATCTTGTGTCCCAGGTATATCAATATTTGTACTCTGTTAAAAGTTGGTTCAAATTTGTGCACGGTTTTAACTTTATTTTGTATCAAAGCGAACGAATTTTAAATATTCGATATAAGTTACTTTCACGATATTCCGACCTTTTACAGAAGATCAGAAATATTGAAAAAATGCAAGCTTCGATTGTGCTTACCTCCTTAACTGTTGATATTTCTCTCATTTCACCTCGTATATGAACATCATTTATGGAATTATTTTAACTTTTTGGTTAAAACTAACAACATTCGATAAAATTCACTCACTTCAAAAAAGATTCTTGACAATTAATGTATATTATGGATGTCTCACAGAGACGAAACTGTATTTTATTATTATTATGGGAAAGTAGGTATAGAAGTCATTTTATGGTGTATATCGGACTTACGACCGATCATATGGTAGGCTTAAGTGATCACTTTACACATATGTAACGTTCGCCATTTCCACCATGATAGAATATACCATGTCATACTAATTTTTGAAAGTTGTATATTCTATCATGGTGGAAATGGCGAACGTTACATATGTGTAAAGTGATCACTTAAGCCTACCATATGATCGGTCGTAAGTCCGATATACACCATAAAATGACTTCTATACCTACTTTCCCATAATAATAATAAAATACAGTTTCGTCTCTGTGAGACATCCATAATATACATTAATTGATTAATGATGTCTCTGTGACAAGAAATCCAGTACTACCGTTCTGAAAGATTTGAACAAAACTCAAAAATATTCCCAAGATTCTTGACGTTTAAGCTTTATTATGAAAAATAAGACTGCAAATATACAAGATAAAATATCAATATTAATTGGCATAACACCTCAAGTTACTTAAACTTGTATTATAATAATTATGATTGTTTAGATAGATATTATAAAGATTGTAGATGTGATAAAATCCAATCAAGTCGGAGTGAAAATTACCTGGGCATCATGATGGATGAGAAATTTAAATGGCAACTACATATACAAAAAATATTCAATAAACTAATATCAATACTATCAAAAATTTATGTCATTAAAAATATTGTTCCTTTTTAAACTCTTAAAACAATGTGCGTAGCTATGGTAGAACCAATAATTCTATATAGTATTTTCGTATTTTGGTATAGGAAAATACATTTCAAACAAGCGTAAAACAAATACAAAACCGAATAATTGAATATATCTTACCTAATAGTACAGTAAAATCTATTAAAAAAAAGTAAAAAATATTTTTACGTAAATATACTTAATTAATATTAATAAATTATTTAAATATAGGCTTATACTAAGTAACTACTATAGTGATGACCATAAAACATTTGTAATGAATACGTATAAACGAGACAAATGTGTCTTGAAAAATATACTGTACCGAGATGCAATAATTATTATGGAGAAATAACATTACATAGGAGAAAGAACAAGTTATAATACTAACGGTTTTCAATGGTATGCCCTCTGACTTGTTTGGGTTGGATTCATGTGCAAAGGTAAAAGTGGCATGTAGGGAGTTTATTATGAAAAATAGTGAACTGTCTGCATGATAACTATTTTTATATAATTTTATATTATAAATTCTTATGTAAGCCAGCACTGTTATTAAATGGTAAGGTATATTCATTAATAATAGAAAAAACTTGCTGATAACTAACTCATAGTTAGCAAGATCTTTGTTAATTGTAAAATATTTAATAAATTTAAATTAAATAAAAATAAATAAAAATTACATAAAAACGTGAATATACTATCGAATAATCTTGTTAACCAACGCGCTCTATACTTGCGCGGTGATTTTATACCTCGTATAACTTGTTAATTAAGTTAGTCTTAATTTTATTTACTATATTATTTCTTTTTCCTCATCCAAGAAATGAGTTTTCTGCAACTCAACGCATCTGGGTCAATAACGACCTATTGAAAATGTTAAAAAATAAAATTAATTGTATTTTTACAATATTCTGAGAACACAATTACCTACTGGATCATACAAAATTTAAGAAATATATATATTTTAATATGATATTTTATACTTTTCTACACCCTATTGCGCACCAGAAAATATTTATCAGTTTGGGGGTGATGTGTGACGTCAATGCACCCTCTGGCTTCATTGACTTCCCCCCCCCTCCCCCCAGGTAAATACACACTACAGCGTCTTGATAACGTTCATCAAACAAATAAAAACCTGTCAAGAACGTCGGGAAATTAATATTTTTTAAAACCTTGATATATAATTTCGCTTTACTACCTTCGAATATTCAAATACGAAAGAAATACTCAGCTAATAATTTATTTTATCAATCGAAAAAACACCATTTAAATCGACATATTTTTGTGAATCAATTGCCCCTTTATACCTTCGGTTTTAAACTCCCGTCTTCTGCGGGTGATTAAATCTCAAAATCTGAAGACGATATTACCAAAATTCAGACGGAAAAATTCGCTTTAATAATAATTTTATTTAAATTTGAATTTAAATTCACTTTCATACAGATATCAATGTGAATACAATGAAATAATACAAAAAAACGTACATTTCACTACCAACCTAGCATAACAGCAATTCGATTTTCATTGTTTGATGAGATAAGAACATATGGAATTTTTTTATGTTGCATTGCGCCACGAAAACCTTGCATTACATATTTGTTTAATGCCACTACGAGAGGTGGATAGACGAACGGACAAAATAAATACATATTTTTTTTATTTTTTTTTATTATTTGTTCACACAAAATATATTCAGAATATAATTTGGCGATTTACCACTTAGGCTAGGCCTGTTCTAGGTAAACCGCCTCAAATTTTAAAGTATTTTTTTGCAGTTTATATAGAAGAAAAAAGGATAAAGAAAAAATAATAATGCAAGATAGACATTATAAAAGACAACATATTATCATATTTCAATATATTATCATGAGAGTTAAAAGCAATGAAACTGCGATCGAAGCAATGATCTATATGAATCTAGAATCAACTGGGCTATTTTCATTAACACTGAAAATAAAGAGAAACTAGTAGAATGTACTTGAGGCATTGCGAAATCGACGTTTCGTATAAAAAGCGAGCGCGCGCGATACGAGTTAATTGTTTACGAGTTAAATGGTTCGACAATTCCATAGAAATCAGCAACGATTCATTTTGCGACCAACGACAGTAAATTGAGAGAGTACCTAACAGCCATTTGGAAATAAATGCGACCACTTGCGTGCGAATTGACGTGTATTAGTTTGTGTGAAATATTTTTTTAACTATTTGTGTAATTAAAGAATGCTATATGGCTTCGCTTTTCTAAGTACGGGATAGTACCTACAGGAATCGTGCTACATGGCTTGCGGCTACTATCCTCCTATCCAATTCACTATCTTGCTTTCCATTCTGATATGTTATGGTTTGGTTGGTATGTTATGGTTTCTGGTTCCTAAGTTGAACAGGAAAATGTGAATACTTAAAAATTCTTATATATTAAAAAAATTATAACGCTAAGAATAAGTATAAATAGTAAAAGTATTTCAACATTTATAACACACCAACATTAAACTAGCCTTTAATTCCGACATGTAGCGGCACAAAAAGAATAGAAAATCAAATACACTTATTGTCGTCAACTTACACGACGAAATTTGGAATTAACTCCCTGCACTACATAACCTCGTGAACTTAAGTCTCCAGTAACTTAAAAAAACACTGGCAAAAGCTCTTAAAGAAACACTTTTTCAATAGCTATATATAACAGTGATGCGTTCCTTCATTAAAATATCTATATACATGTAATAGATCTGAGGAACGTATGTCGCGATGAACGAAAGAGGCAGAGAGTGTGGGAGAGAATGGTTAAATAAGGAAGCACACCATTTGGCCGCGCGCTTTTTGTATCGAGACTCGATCGCCATTGGTCATTGTATTTGTCGTATCATTTTGACGCGGTATTTATTTTTATCTGTCTGTATACTCATACAATTCTTCCTTTTCTGTTACCTGATTTATTATTTTCTGATAAAAACTTTTTATGTGTAATTATTAGACTTTCTTAGCTCAGTGTATATTTTAGTTCTCCTCGGAATGGTTTTCTAACTCAATAGAAATAATATACTTCAACAAATATTGTTCGGCATTTGCCTATTTCTAGGCGTTTAGTTCTCGCAACGTAAATATGGCATTTGACGTCGACCCATCTTCCCTTCTCCTCTTTTCGTCGTCCTGCAACTCAATCAGTTGTAATCTACCTTTTGTCGAGAGAGTATTGAAATATTGTCGAATTCAGTATCATTGTGTCGCTATAGAGGAAGGTGGTGTCAATAGTAACAGGTGTCGATTGTAACAGTCGCCCTATATTTTTAAACATTGGTCATTTAATGGGCAAGCAGCACCGTCTATTAGACGGGTTCGATAGCTATCAAAGAACGCCATTTTGCGTTAACGTCAGTTTGAAAATATCGGTATATTGAATATCATCGTATTTCGGCGTAGTGAAGTGAAAAAAATCATTAAATAGTCACCTTTTTGTATTCGTCAAATTGTAAGTATTTTTATTGTTTTATTATATCTTAGTATTCCAAATATTGTTTGTTATCATAATGTGTACATATTCTAACGGCTTTTTTAATAGTTTAAGATAAAAATAACCTTTATCCAATGTGGCGAAAGGTTGCAATTGTAACAGTGTAAATGGTGTCAATAGTAATATGTTACAATTGACACCGCGAGTGTTACTAACGACACCACTTTGGTGTCAAATGTAATAATTTTCTTCTTTTTTTAATTTTCAAATAAACAAAAATTTTTAATACCTTCAATTTTTGTAACCATTCACTTGGTCCCTAAATATATGGAAGAGCTTTGAAAAAAAAACAGAAAAATAGCCGATTAATAATTTTGTTATGAACCAGAATATCTATTTTGTTACCTTTGACACCACCTTCCCCTGCTCATCAAAACTCGAAATAACCTTGTGTATAAAATGCCTCGGTGCAATCGCCAATTTATCGACCATCGCAGTGACATGAAAGGAGAAGGAACACTCTACTGTTACCAAAATTACAGTTCACATTCGTATCGTACTCACCCCCATCCACGCACCTCTATACTGTGTGATGGCTCCTCTTCTTCGCCTTTCAGCTCGATCCTACTCCTAACTGAGTTTACGCCTTGTTAGAGGCAAACAAGCTATCTATCTACGTCGGGTGAAGGCTCTACGGTTTTTAACGTAGTATTTCCAAACACCCTCGCTTTATTCAAGACCTCCCCAGTTCACGTTGTGTAATTTTTTGTTTCGAACTATAGGGGATGAATTGGTTTTGTGGTAACCCTAACGCAAGCTAAATTTAAATTAAATACTGGGGTATGAAGTTCGTGAATGTTCATGGAAAACGCAAACAAAACTACCTAGCACGTCAATTAAGCCCTACGGTGCAATTGCTAAACATACTATGTTCCGTGGCCCTATATTATTTACCTATCATTCCTACGGACTGAAACCACTGCATCTGGTGTAGCTGCGCTTCCAGAGTGCGCGATCCTCTGCTTCCATGCCCTCTCCGCTCGATCCCCCATTGTCCACCTGTATGGGATCGACCGCCATCCACTGGAAAGGTTAGTGACGTGCCGTTATCACATGCGCATGCACATATAGAGTACATAGATCCCCTGAAAGCCCTCGAGTCCTTCGTAGCCGCTCCTATGGATGATTCCGTCTTCGACGCCCTCGCTGATTAATAATTTTATCTTCCGCCGTTATCTCGCTGTGCTTATTCCCGACGATCTTTTATATTTACTCTGCATTATCTTTATATCAATTACATTGTTACGTTTATTTACTAGCCGGCCTAAGTTCAGTCACCTGTATCTGGCCCTATGTCTCACTCTAGTGGTACGTTGGGTTCTAATGGATAAGGGGTTTGTAGAAGGTATGTGTAAATGTATGTGTACGCGGAAAATGTGGTTGCTTTAAATTCGGCCCCTCCATACCCAAAGGCTCATCGGTGACTGATCCCATCTTCCTTCTCCCGACACGAGTTCCGGATAAGTTGACCTGAGCCTGGATGCGCCTTTTCATGTTGGGCCTCTTCTGTGCAAAGTACCGCACCATCCCTCGCGTCAGTGTCTGGCGTCCGGGCTCAGAGCCAGTTTGCCCCCCGAATTCCAACTCCTCCAGGTTAAACTAAGTTAAACTACGGTATATATACTGAAGCTACTGTAAAGATGGTCCCGGGCCACCTGTCAAGTCAAAAATATGCGAGTGGGGAGGGGGAGTTTCCCAGGCGAGGGTTGGGGAGCTCCCCAACCCTCGCCTGTGAGCAACTGCAGCCCATTGGCCATTCGCGACACTACAGTGACTGCAACCACCCTCCCAGGTAGTACTTATTATAATCTGGTATGCATCAATACGTTCAATCCATTCCAAACGAGGGAAGACATCCGCACGGGTGTTGTGCCACCCGTGAAGAGCCCCCTCATACACTATGTACGAATAGATACATACTAATAAAATATAATATACATACATATACATACATATACAATACATAAATAAATACTTGTAATGGTTGGTTGCCATGTGGTTTCCCGAGGCCATGACCCCTCGTATTAGTAGATGGAAAGGTGGATCTGGACAGTAGGGATATGCCTAGCCCTGGCCAGGGATGTCGGTGTATTTTCTCCAAATGGTGTACAGCTAGAATCCTGCCATCGATGATGATGGGATCTGCCTAATTATCTCCGACTGATGTGTAACTGGAACCCTGCCATCACTGATGAAGATGATGATGTCACTATCGAAACGTCACCTGATGACATTTAGCTGAACCGCCGCTAATGATGATGATGATGATGATGATACTATCGTAACGTTTCCTGACGATATACAACTGGGACACCGCTAATGATGACGTTGATGATGCTATCGAAACGCCTCCTGACGATATATAGCTGAACCACCGCTAGTGATGATGATGATGATGATGATGATACTATCGTAACGTCTCCTGACTATATATAGCCGAAACACCGCTAATGATGGTGATGATACTATCGTAACGACTCCTGACGATATATAGCTGAAACACCGCTAATGATGATGATGATGATGATGCTGCTATCGAAACGCC